>CAUYSK010001233.1:0-91430 GCA_963575035.1 Avahi laniger | reverse complement strand
CCATTTGTTCTAGAGTTCTGTTTAAGTTCATTATTTCTTTGTTAATTTTCTGTTTGGAGGATCTGTCCTGTGCTGTCAGTGGGGTGTTGAAGTCTCCGACTATTATGGTGTTGCTGTCTATCAATTTGTTTAGATCAAGTAGAGTTTGCTTTATGAATCTGGGTGCACCTAAATTGGGTGCATATATATTTAGAATTGTTATATCTTCTTGTTGAACTGTACCCTTCACCATTATATAGTGACTCCCTTTGTCTTTCATTATTTTTGTTGATTTAAAAACCAAGATCAAAACTGCCACATCAGCCTTCTTTTGGCTTCCATTTGCTTGAAATATTGATTTCCTCCCCTTTACTTTGAGTCTAAATGTATTCTTGCAGGTTAGATGTGTTTCTTGGAGACAACAATGCTTGGCTTGTTTTTTCTTATCCATTCAGCCAGCCTATGTCTTTTGAGAGGGGAGTTCAAACCATTTACATTTATTGAGAGAACTGATAAGTGGGGTGAATTACTGTTCATTCTCTTGGGTTGCATTTTGTTGCTTTGTTTTCCCTCTTGAGCCATTGTGGAATCTA
The DNA here is from genome assembly GCA_963575035.1 of Avahi laniger. Taxonomy (NCBI): domain Eukaryota; kingdom Metazoa; phylum Chordata; class Mammalia; order Primates; family Indriidae; genus Avahi; species Avahi laniger. Next base: position 90,858 of record CAUYSK010001233.1, on the reverse strand, counting down.
GCCTTTGATCTTTAACTTTTAAATGATTTTACATTCAAGAATGTTTATTGTGCTGATCCTTGTGTAATTCTGTTTTGAGTACTTCTTGGAGAGCTGGTCTTGTTTTGATGAATTCCCTCAGTCTTTGCTTATCTGAGAATGTCTTTATTTCCCCTTCATATATGAAACTTAGTTTTGCAGGGTACAAGATTCTAGGCTGGGCATTATTCTGTTTCAAAAGAGTGAGAATGGGGCTCCAGTCTCTTCTTGCTTGTAGGGTCTCATTTGAGAAGTCTGGAGTTATTCTGATGGGCTTTCCTTTGTATGTTACTTGTTTCTTTTGCCTTACAGCTCTTAGAAGGGCCTCTTTAGTGGCTATTTTGGTCAGTCTGATGATTGCATTACGTGATGTCTTCCTATTTGCATTGAATCTCCCTGGGGTCTGTTGAGCTTCTTGTACCTGTATATCTAGATTTTTAGCAAGGCCTGGAAAATTCTCCTCTATTAATTCTTCAAATAGCTTTTCCAGCCCTTGAATGTTTTCTTCTTCACCTTCCAGAACCCCTATTACCCTCAGGTTTGGTTTTTTCACATAATCCCACATTTCTTGTAGGCTTATTTCTTTTCCCTTAATTTTCTGCTCGATCTCTGTGACTGACTTATTTAATTGGAAGGAATTATCTTCAATCTCTGAGATTCTTTCTTCTGCTTGATCTACCCTGTTCTTGAGGTTTTCCACTGTGTTTTGTAGTTCCCTGAATAAGCTCTTCATTTCTAGGAGATCGGTTTGATTTTTCTTTAATATTTCAATTTCTTTAGTAAATTTTTCTTCCAAGTCCTGGATTTTTTTTGTGGTTTCTTTGTGATGGTTATCCATTTTTTCTTGCATATCATTGAGTTTTCTTACAATCCATGTTTGAAATTCTTTTTCTGTCATTTTAGTGTTCTGAGTTTGGTTAATGTCCATTTCTGGGGAGCTGTAGTTCCTCTTTGGGGGTGTGCTTTCCATTTGAGTCTTCTTACTTCCAGAGTTCTTTCCCTGGTTCCTTCCCATCTGGATCAGTTGTTCCTTCTTGCCTTTAGGTTTTCTTTTGGATAATGACATGCACTGTTTAGTCTCTGAGCCAGTAGGTGGTGTTTGTGGGTGAGACTCGACCACACCCTTTATGATGAATCAGTAGATGCAGTAAAAGGATGTGTAGGATGACCACCCTGTCAGCAGGTGGCACTTGCTGGGAGGAACAAGCTACAGTGCCGTTTTTGGGTCCTGTAGCCAGCTCTTGTTTCTCTAGAGAGGCCTTCTTGTGCCTCGGATGGTGGGTGGGGCCCTGGGATTTCCAGGTGTGTCCTTATTTTCCACCTCAGTGAGGACAGGACCTGGAGCGAGTCTGAGTGGGGCTGGGTTGGGTAAGCCTGCCCTCAGGCTCTACAACAGCTGTTAGCAGGGGTCAAAGGTCTAATCTTTGTTTCTGTGCAACGCTGCTGGGAGGGGCTGAAATGGCTCCACTCAGCTGAAAGTCTGGGCTTGGGGGGTGGGGCTGTCCAAGACCCACACTCTGGAGCAGGTCTTGCTCCCCTCCACTCTCCCCCTCTCCGTGGACTCTCCCAGGCTCTGCCAGCTAGCAGGACCTCAGACCATTGGATCTCTCCTGGCTGTGACATGGGCCAGGAGGTTCTCTACCCAGGATCATAGCCTGAGCTGGGTGCACAGCCCTCTTTTGGGAGAACGGTTGCTGCTCAGGCACTCTGATCTGCCCCTGAAGACACACACTCCTCAGTAGGCTCTTTCACAGATCTCCCTTCTGTGCCCCCGGGCAGTGTGATCCTGACCTGGGTGTAAGGAGTCTGGTCTGCAAGCCTGTCCCCTGGGCCCTGGAGATCAATCCCTGACCCTGTCAGGGGGAGGGATGCTGGTCTTGAAACACCTACAGGGTGCCCAAGCTGGATCGATTTCACTCCACCTTGGGATTTGCCCAATCTCCTGGAGTCCCCAGGCAAGTAGCACCTGGGAGGGCTGGCAGGTAGGGAGCTTACAGTCTGAGTACCCCTCAGTCTGCTGTAGGGCCCCAAAAGGAAAGGTCCTGTTCCTTGAAGATGCCTCTGTGTGATGGTTAAATTGTCTCTCTGGGCACCCACGGGTAGGGAAGGGGAAGGAGAGAATGGAGCAATATGGCATCTGCCGATAGGCTCGGGTCTGTGCCCAGGGAGTTGCCCTGAGGGAGCTGGGAGCCCAGCGCCATGTCCGCAAGAGGCCACTGCTCACTGGCAGCAGCTATCTCTGGGCTGGTGTCGGCAGGTCTCTCCAACCGCTCAGGAACCCACCAGCAGTCCGGGATGCAAGGGAGGGGAAAGTTGTCTGTTCCACCTACACTTGTCACTGGTCTCCAAGCCTCTCGGGACCTTTTTCCTTCCAGTTCTCCTCCACAACATCTTCCCATGGAGTCTCCTGTAGTTTCAGACACCCTTCCTTCTGACCCTTACCCGATCTATGTTTCTCTGTTAGTTTATTTTTTTCTCTTTCTTCTAAAATTTGTCTTTTTTGCAGAGACACTCTGACTCGTGGCTTTTCTCATCCGCCATCTTGGCTCCTTCCCAATAATTTATTTTTTTAGTGAATTTTTCATTCATTTCCTGAATTTTTTCTGGTTTATTTGTATTGGTTTTCCATTTTCTTTTATATTTCATTGAGCTTATTTATATTCCGTATTTGAATTCTTTATCTGTCATTTCAATATTCTGATTTTATTTGATTTTCATTGCTAAAAAGCTGCTGTTCCCATTTGGGGGTTACCTTTTGCTCTGATTTTTCATATTTCTGGAGTTCTTTCACTGATTCCTTCTCATGTGGAGCAGCTGTTGCTTCTTGTTTTGGGATTTTCTTTTATTTAGATGGGGCTTTTTCCCCTTGTCTCACTCATATGGGTGTGTCTGTAGCATACATTGGGTGAGAAGCTTTGGCTTTGTTTGTGGATGTTTTGATAGGGGTCTAGGTTCATGTTGAATGTCTTGGTTACAGATATCCGTGGTGTGATGGCTTTCTCAGTTGCCAGTTGTTTGAAGGCTGTAGGAGTGGTGAGCTATGTGAGTGGGCATATTCTCTGACTCTCTTTGATGAGGGAGGATGGAGGTCTTTGAAATCCTTTCTCTTTCCCCAGCTTTGTGATCTTCTTAACAATGTGAGTTGTGATGGCATACCCCTGTTTAATCTCTGAGATAGTAGGTGGTACTTGTGGGTAAGAATCAACCACACCCTGTATGATTGATTCAGTAAATGCTGTAAAGGGTGTGCAACTTTATCTCCCTGTCAGTAGACGGTGCTTGCCAGAAGGAACAAGCTGCAATGTTGCTCTTAGGTTCTGTGACCAGCTCTAGTCCCTCAGAAAAAATGCTGGAATGCCCCAGGTGATGGGTGGGACCCTGAAACTTCAGGTGTGTCCTTATTCTCTGTCATAGCACAGGAAGTTTGGGGAGTGAGGCGGGACATGGCTGAGTTAGGTGAGGCTGCCCTCAACCTCCACAAATGCTGGCAAGGGATCCACTTTAGCAGGGGTCATAGGTCCATTCCCCACCTCTGGGTAAAGCCACCAGGGAGGGGCTAAAGTGGCCCCACCCAATTAATTGTGTCCAAATTTCCTGTAACCAATGTCACAGTCATCCTAATCTTCCAGATGTATTTACTCAATTATTTTCATAGGAAATTCTCTACCTCTAGTTTTGATAAGATAATCTCCATAGTCATTTGGATTCTAGTTCTTTCAAACAAAATTTCTCAGTACTGCTCTCTGAGACCCTGGTATTTCTTCTCTGTCAGAATTCTGAGTCCCAGTCATCCGTTCTGTCCTAGTAACAACTAAACCAAAATCTCTCCTTTCTTTCTATCTTCTTAGAATAGTTAGGCCTAGTTCAACTCTTCTTCCTTTATATCTGACTAGATATATTATTTGTCAGATATAAACAGAAATATTTAAATATTTGTGTACTTTTTTGGCTAAAATATAATTTTCTCCAATAAACAACTCTCTTTAAGTTACAGTCTTAAGTCATACAGTCTTAGCAGTCTTCCTTTATTTTGTTTTTAACTGATCATTTCATTTGCTTTTCAATTGCCTGAGATAACTTGATTTCTAGAGCTAAAAGGAATATGCTTTTTTTGGCTTTTTTGTTATATTTTCTTTTTATAATAATTGTAATAATTATACACATTTTGGGGGTACTATTTCATGTGTTTTGATAAATGTAGACATCATTTAATGATTAAATCAGGGTAATTAGGGTAATTAGCATATACATCACCAGAAATATTTATCATTTCTTTGTGGTGAGAACATTCAAAATCCTCTCCTCTAGCTAATTTGAAACATACAATACATTATCATTAACTATAGTCACCCTACTGTGCAATAGAACATCAGAATTTGCTCCTCCTATCTAACTGTAACTTAGTACCTGTTGAAAAATCTAGCCCATTGCTCTCTCTTCTCTACCCTCTTCAGCCTCTGGTAACCACTATTCTGCTTTCTACATACATGAGATAAACTTTTTTAGATTCCACATACGAGTAAGATCATGGGATATTTGCTCTGTGCTTTGCTTACTTTACTTAATGTAATGTCCTCTAGTTTCATCCATGTTGTCACAAATGACAGGATTTAATTCTTTTTATGGATGACTAGTATTCTGTTGTGTATATACATAGATTTTCTTTATCCATTCACCTGCTGATGGCCATTTAGATTGATTTCATATCTTGCCTATTGTGAATAGTGCTGCAATATCTGAAGTGCAGATACCTCTTTGAATAGTGATTTCATTTCCTTTGGATATATTCCCAGTTTAGGGATTATTGGATCATATGGTAGTTCCATTTTTAATTTTTTAGGAACCCCCATACTGTTCTCCACAATGGCTGGTACAGCCCTTTTTAAGTGCCTCTTTGACTGTAGGTTTGCAACAACTTAACTTTGAGCTTTATGCTTACTTCATCTCAAGAGAATAACATATTCTGTTCCTAATAAGGGTTTTCCATTCATTTTTAGTTGTTTGTCCATAAAATTCTACCACACTAATCTGGGAAACCCATAATTTTAATGTTTGAAGTTGGGATCCACAGCCAAAGTTTAATCACTTAACAAATCTCAAACTGACTTGAAACTACATAGTTTATTCCTTCCACACTTTTCTCTCTTGGCCTTAAACACAATATGAAGATGAGCAGAATGTGGAGCAGCTGATCTAGCACTGCCTACACAGACCTAGTACACACTGCAAAGCCAAAACCTCAATAGTATTCTGTAGAACATGCAAAATCAGCTGCCTTGCACTTTAAAAGCAACAAATATTGTTACTTCTTCCAAGTCCTAAAAGGACCAATCTTAATTGAGCTTCACCCAAAATGCCAAGAAAAGCCATCCTATGAATTTCAAGGTCTTGCTGTCACAGTCTCACCTGAAGGCATCTGCATCCAGGATGCTGAGGTCATCTGTATGGCTAGAGTTTGTCTAAGGCACAGGTGCTTGCAGTCTTGCCTGAATAAAAACTGTCACTTTCCTGGGACAATGTTAATATGCTCCAGTGATCCATCAAAGTCAAAATCCCACCTGGCCAATTTACTAAAGCCCTAGGCCTAATGCCACCTACCTGAGGTGCATGAGCTAAAAACCAATAATAAAATTGTACAAAGTAGCCATATGGTATGCTATAGAAAGATACCACCTACCAAAGTCAAAAAAAACATGACTTCCACCTCTACTCCCACTTGGTAAAACGAAACCCAAAGCCATCCTTTCGGATCACTTAGGGTCTTGCTTCAGCAAAATGCCTCAATCTCCACAGTTCTCTTTCTTCCCAACTTCTTCTCCTTATCTATTGCAAAAGTGTCTAGTACAATGTACAAAATTTGAGTGTTTACAGATTTAATACATGACACTTTTCTCTCCCTATTGAAGTTCAGACCCGACTGAGAGCTGATCAAATGAATCAGGAAAATGAAGACGCCAGTTTTTTTACCCAGGAAACTATTGGGGCTATAGCTTAGATATGTAGCCACAATCCACTCCTAATACTGCACCTCATAGTCAGTCCATCTATCATATATTAGGGATCAAAAGCAGAATATCATATTTTATCTAATAAAAGCCAACAGGTTTATATGATGTGCCATTATTTTATGCACCATTAAGAAGGAAATGAACCTTCTCTGTCATTTAAATTAGGACCTTCCATTAATCATAAAATATATACTTATTCAGAGATGTTAAGATGTTAAAAATGTGTCTTAGAGTGGAAGAAATATGAAACAAGATCTCTGCAAGAAGGAAGATCAATGTAAGTAAAGGGAAGCAGATAAGCTGCACAAGCCCTGCTCATTCTCCACGTACATACATACATACTACATACATTAGTTGTATGGTAATTGTCTCCTCCTCCCCTGGGGAGCATTGAATGAGAGGGCAGAAGGATCAGACAGTACTATACTGATTCCTGAGTGTTTGAAAATATAAAACAAGAGGAAAAGAGATTCCCTCACCCACTAAAAATTAATGTTGTATTTCAAAAAATTAACACCACTACAGAAGATGATACCTAAAATAATCTCTAAGACCTTTAATACAGAAAAATAATGGCCTTTATAGAAGAAAAGATCCACAGGAAAAAACTCTAAGTATGAAGTAATATTTATTTTTAAGGATTGAAAACTATATTACTAAATGGAAATTTCAATTTTAAGAGACTAATCAACACTAGTAAACATTTTGGAACTACTATTTGCAATTTTCAAGCACTGAACCAACATTTTATACGGTCAATAGAAATAGGAGATAGAACTTGATTTTATCAGAACACTATTTCATGTTTGGCCTAATAAGATTAAACAGCCTTGACTATTTGTCTGAATGATCTAATAATAACTTTCTTTTTAGATCGGAGATATTATAGTCTTAGATCCTATAGCAAGAACTGATTGCTCGTTTTCTACTTTGTATTGACTTTTTTTTTTTTTTGAGACAGAGTCTCACTCTGTTGCCCAGGCTAGAGTGCCGTGGCATCAGCCTAGCTCACAGCAACCTCAAACTCCTGGGCTTAAGCAATCCTCCTGCTTCGGCCTCCCGAGTAGCTGGGACTACAGGCAAGCACCACCACGCCCGGCTAATTTTTTCTACATATATTTTTAGTTGTCCGGCTAATTTCTCTCTATTTTTAGTAGAGATGGGGTCTTGCTCTTGCTCAGGCTGGTCTCAAACTTCTAAGCTCAAACGATCCACCCACCTCGGCCTCCCAGAATGCTAGGATTACAGGCATGAGCCACCGCGCCTGGCCTGTATTGACTTTTAAAAGCATGCTTTCTTAGCATAATGAGAAAATGTATATTCAAGGGCCCAGTGAAAATCAAAACCAAATTTGTAACCAAATGATGGAGGCTGAAGGACTCAGAGGTATCATAGAAAGGCAATATTGCACAGTTATTAAGGGTATCATCTTTGGAGTCAGACAGACCCGAGCCCTAATTTTGCCCTATTTACTAAGTGAGCAAGCTACTTAATCTCATTTCACTTCAGTTTCTTCATCTTTATAAAAGTAATAATAATACCTCCTTCCCAGGGTTGTTGTATGAATTAATGAGTCAATGTATGTAAAACACTAACACAGTGCACAACTCATAAAAATGATCAAAAAATAGAAATACTTGTTTTTATACTGTGGGAGAATATGCGATACTGACATAGTTCCCACACAAGATGAGTCCTGCTTTACCATTGTGGCAATCGTTAGTGATGTTCAATTGTTATTTCAGACTCTCTGCCTTCTGGGCACAGGGTAGGATTACATTTCTGGGCCCTCTGTGGTTGCTGGGATTAGCTCTGCCATTGAATTGTACACAGAATCTATATGTGTCTTTTCCTAGACAGAGCATTTAAATACTAACGTGAGACCCTGCAGATCTTTCTTTCTCTTTGCCGTGGCAAATGTTTCAGAGAGTGGCTGCTCCTCAGCCTGGGTCCCAGAGTAAGAACAACATGCAGCGAGCAAGCTCCTAGAGTACCCTCAATCAATGTGTAGTACGAGTGTTGTTTTAAACCAAGAGATTTGGGGATTGTTTATTACTGCGGTAGAATTTAGTCAATACTGACAGATATACCTAGTTCATCTCATCTCTAATACATAGATAATTACATGATCACAATTTACACTTCAAACTCCATATGCCCTACATCACCCTTCCAAGGTTGTAATCAAGCAGGTTGTGGCAATATTATTGAAATTCATCCATTCAACAAATATGTTCCACACACTGCACTAGGCTCCAGGCAAAGAACCCTGAACAAGTGAATGTGATATGTTTCCTCATAGTCTACTATGAGGTTGATTGGAGACAGGAGGAGATCATGGATATTAACCAAATAGTCTCTTAAGATTTTGGCTTTTTCATTTAATTTTAGATCATGTGGAGCTTCATCACCACCATATTCCCAATAATTATATTCACAATGGGTTTATAATTCCATTGATTTCTAAGGGGGGGGCATCTGAAATTCTCAGTAATGGTATTTCTCCTTAAAGTTGAAATTTACCTTGGAGAGGTTACCATTAACTGGTTAAGCCCTTGGTAGGGATGAGTTGATTTTATAACCATGTTTTATACATTGCAAAGCTTCTGAAGGTTAAACCCTATGGGAAAGATACACTCAGCAGAATTTTGAGGGAGAGCAAAGTTTGGAACAACCTAAAAGCAGAGTGTCCACAGCACAAAGTGGTGTGCAATGGGAATGCACGCAGCAGAAAGGCGTCATACAGTGAACAGGGAGCAACAAGAGGCAGGGTGGGATGTTGGAACACATTCTGGATTAAAAATCAGTTGATGGAAGTTCTGGATTCACTACTCATTTGCTATATGGCCTTAAATAAGCCGCTTAATTGCTTTTAGCCTTAGATTCCTCATCTAGAAAATATGAACAATAGGATTTCTTTTTTAACTCAAGGAGATGTGATAAAATCTAGGAGCAAATGCATTTTGAAAGCTTAGAAGTGCTATTCCAAGGAAGAATTTTAATAATATTAATATTGAATTAATAATATTAATATTAATAAAGTACATATGGCTTCTGAGGAAGACTTCACGGACTTCACAGATTTACAACAGCTATTTCTGCAAGAAGGGAAAAATGAAAGAAATGAGTAGTTCTTATCTTATAATAAAGTGAAAGGCTTATGAATGCTTTATTTTGCCTGAATGTTTTGTTTGCTGCATAAATTAGCAGGGATACAAGTGTGTTTCTAGAATGAAATTGCTCTTACTCACTTGCATTCCAATATCCTACTTCAGTGGAAGAAAAAAGAGGGGAGTTACAGCTGACAACAGAATTCAAAATAACTCTAGATATACCTTTGAGAATGACTACCAGCTGGAACATCATCTGTCATGAGTACTGGGCAGAAAAATAAAGTTTGAGAAGCACTGTACTAGCTGACTTCCTAGTGAGCCTTTCATTGTTCTTATTCTGCAATTTTCTAATCTATACATATTTCTCAAACATCATTTAGGAAATAATACCCTTCCTTAGAGATAAGATGGACAAGAGCAACTTTATTATTGGAGTAGTAAACCAAGGAGTGAAAGTAATTCACTTTAGAATCAGATTTGCGCTTGCCTCTCTACAAACCACAAGTAAAAACATTTCTCATTATACTCTAATCATTGCAACTAGTAAGAGCACATTTATTCTACAACTTTTAGAATCAAAATAATTATGTTTTAGGAAAAATAATGAATTACCAAAGTAAATATTTGTGACTAATGCATAATTTTATAAACATTTCCCCAGAACTTTAATCCAATCCTTCTTTTCATTCTAAGATATTCTAATTTAAGTAGCATGGATTTTTAAAAAATTTTGATGAGATAGTAGAGCCGTCATAGGTTACTGCTATTTTAGCACTACATCTAATTGAAGTATCATGCACTGCATGACTGAAACTCTACTACCCAACTAAACCAGAGAATGGAAATAATTACCTAATTAAGTTTTTACTCAATTACTAAGATAATTCAAGCTAAACATGTTTTGCAAGAGAAAATTACTTTCCTGAAATCTTTAATTTATTTTATTAAATTCTGGCCTAGAAATGATAGCAAATCTTAATGGCTTACATTTGCATTTGTGTGGTCTCTCCACTCAGAATCTTTTGCTCTCCTAACAGGTCCATGACCTAGACCAGAAAAAAAAAATTCTGTTTTATTCTTAAGGGCCTTGAACTTTCTTATGTCAAATGTTTCCCAAGTAGGTACGTTGCCCTTCACACTGGAAAATGGATTCATTTATTAACCTAGAGAACTGATTAAATATTTTTCAAATATATGAAACATTAAAGAAGGAAATGAGAAGGTGGGAAATGAAAGATTTTTTTTGTTTTTAATGAAATAGTATTTCCAAAGTAGCATAAAAAAAGGTCAAAAAGCAGAATATTGTGAATTAGAGTAAAATAACCTGAAATACAATACTGAGATCTTGTGACATCTCCCATACTAATGGGGCTATGGTTGGAACATTCTTAAAAATAAGGCTCCTTATTGATTAAAAGCATTTCTCTGGCTACATGCTCCACAATACCAAGAGCTACACTACATTAATCCATCTTGCATACTCAGCATATAGCATACTGCTTGGCACAGAGTATGCCCTCAATAAATATTTATTACTGAATGAATACTTGAGAACAAAACCACTAAAGGTACCTCAGTGTGCAACATTCATGCTTCAGATATCAACACTTCAATCATGGACTAGGAAACCTATCTCTTAGTATGGAAAAGGTATAAGAAGGGGGAAGTAGTGAGATTATTCCCTTAGTCAAACCCTGTTGGCTGGCTGGCCCAACAGGCAATCCCATTCACCCTCTTCTTGATGCCTTACACTAAAGAGGCTAGGAAGCTAATTATATACTTTTCCAAACTAATTTGCATCTAGGGGTAGTCATGTGAACAGGTCTGTCCATTGAGACATAAACAGTGCTATATGCTATGTAATTTTGAGAAAGATTAGTCATTCTTGATACACAGGGCAAATATAGCCTACACTGCCAGTCCTGTTTATTCCTGCCTCCTGAATTGGTGATGTGATAGCTGGAGCTGTGGTGGTAATATTGTGACATGAAGGAAAAGACAGAGATGCTGGCCTTGACAACACAGAGATATGAAGCAACCCCAAAAGCTGCTACTTCCATAGTCTTGATCTATGAAAATAATCTAGAAAACCACTATTTGTTTAAGCCATTGCTAGTTAGGTTATATGTTACTTGCAGCCAAGTAGCATTTCTAATGGACATAGTCCCCTTTCTCATACATGTGCATTTCAAAGTGTAGTCTTGAATTGGAATACTCATACAGCCACAAAGGCCATTTGAGCTCAGGCATTTTATCTTGGTTAATATATAGTAGCCAGTTCTCCTTGGTCACTCTTATTCCTAAAGGACCTCTCTTATATATTCCATCATGTTATATTTTTAATGAATTGTTGACATTTCTGATTACCATTATCAGAAAAGAAATATTCAAGGGTAGAGCTACCTTCATATCTCCTTGGTGTTCCATACTTGGCATGGTGTTTGGCCCATGACAGTCTCCAATGAATGTTACTTGAATACATACATGCATACATACATAACTAATCATACTTTGTTTGAAATGGTTCATTTAAGGACGACAGAATTAATATGCCATCACTTCTAGGTATGAAAAATAGACTTGAGTTGTCAGGAAGGACGTAACATAAGATCAAAATACATAGCATCAATATATGCAACATTTAAAATGTACGATAAAAACCTATGTCAAAATCTCTGAGAATAAACTTACAGGTGAAAAAGCAAACCCAGTTGATATGTTCTTCTCTCTTGTAAGGTCCTTTAGTGTTTATGCTCTGCATCATTTCTTTAAATTGGAGTCACAAAACCAGAGTAACAGCAGTGGTTCTACCACATACTATCTGCATGAATTAACCCCTCCAAGCAATAAATGTACCTGGGGATTTCATTCCCCTACAATGTTTATAATCCTTTTTTTAACTTTATTTTTTATTATTATTACTTCAAAATATTATGGAGGTACAAATGTTTTTGGTTACATGGATCGCTTTTGCTATGCTTAAATCATGGTTATAAGTGTGCCCATCACCCAAGTAGTGTTCATTGTACACCTTAGATAGCTTTTTGCCCAGGTCTCTCCTCCTGCCTACCCTCTACTTAATTTCCATTGAGTTTTACTTCCTTCTGTGCACATGTGTGCTCATCAGTTATTTCCAATTTAATAGCCAGTACATGTGGTGTTTGTTTTTCCATTTTTTACATACTTAACTTAGGATAATGATCTCCAATTCTACCCAAATTGTTGCAAAAGGCCTTAATATATCCTTCTTTGTGACTGAGTAGCATTTCATAGTATATATATACCACATTTTGTTAATCCATTCATGAATTGATGGGCACTTGGGTTCATTCCACATCTTTGCAATTGTGAATTGTGCTGCAATAAACATTCTAGTGCAAGCGTCTTGTTGATAAAAATGACTTCCTTTCCTTTGGGTAGATACCCAGTAGTGGAATTCCTGGATGAAATGGTAGGTCTACTTTTAGTTCTTTGAGCAGTCTCCATGCTGTTTTCCGTACAGATTGTACTAATTTGCAGTCCCACCAGCAGTCTATAAGTGTTCCTTTCTCTCTGCATCCCCAGAAGCATCTATTGTTTTTGGACTTTTTAATAAAAACCATTCTAACTGGGGTAAGGTGATATCTCCTTGTGATTTTAATTTGCATTTCCCTGAGGATTAGTGATGTTGAGCATTTTCTTACATATTTATTGGTCATTTGTCTGACTTCTTCTGAAAAGCTTCTATTCATATATTTTGCCCACATTTTAATACAGTTGTTTATTCTTGCTGATTTGCATGAGTTCTTTGTAGATTCTGGTTATCAGCCCTTTAACAGATGTACAGCTTGCAAATATTTTCTCCCGTTCTGTAGGTTATCTGTTTGCTCTGTTGATTATTTCCTTAACTGTACAGAAACTTTCAATTTAATTAATTCCCGTTTATTTATTTTTGTTGTTGTTATGATTGCCAGTGGGCTCTTCTTCATAGATTCTTTGCCTAGGCTGATATCAAGAAGAGTTTTTCCAACATTTTCTTCTAGAGTTCTTATGATTTCATGCCTTACATGTAAGTCTTTTATGCATCTTGAATTAATTTTTGTGAGTGGTGAGAGATACGGATCCTGTTTCAATCTTCTACATGTGGCTACCCAGTTGTCCCAGCACCATTTATTGAATAGGGGTTCTTTTCCCCAGTGTATATTGTTGTCTGCTTTGTCAAAGATCGGTTGGTAGTATGTGGATGGCTTTATATCTGGGTTCTGTCTTCTGTTCCGTTGGTCTGTGTCTCTATTTTTGTGCCAATACCGTGCTATTTTGGTTACTAAAGCCTTATAGTATAGCTTAAAATCTGGTAATGTGATGTCTCCAGATTTGTTCTTTATTATGCTTAATGTTTATAATCTTTATCAGATCATATTATCTCACTCCAACCCCCAAAAAAATTATTTTAGAAAAAGCTAAAACTAAAAAGAGTTTACATGTTATGAAAATACAGACTGAGGCAAAACCCCTGGGAAGGTCTTTTAACCATTTAATCTTCATTCATCAGATGCCTGCTAAACTCTACAACATGCCAGGCAGTTTTAGGCAGTTAAGATAGACAAGTGCATAGCACAAAAACCTACTCCTCTCATGAGGTTTATAGTCTGGTGAACCAGATTAACACTTCTAAACTCTTTCTATATGAAATTCTGGAATCCATGCTATGTCCAGGACCCAGTTTACTAAACTATAAAATATAAGTCAAGGTAATCTTTTAATCTTTAAAGGTTAACTCATTCACTCAACAAATGGCTACTGAGCAGGTCTTTCCTGTCCCACCTCTCCCCTACTCAACTCCCTCCATTTAAACACCGGGAATAACAGAAAATACAACAGCCATAATGCCTGCCCTCATGAAGCACCCAGTTTATTTGTGGAAGACAAATAAATAAGCATTTCCATCACTTGTGATTAGTATTATCAAGTAGTCCATAAATGTTATTATTATTTATTTGTATTTATTTATTAGTATTTAGTATTAGTATTTATTACTATTTATTTAATGATCAAAAATTAAAATGTTCCAAAGCATCCATTTGTGGGCAATAGGTATGTCAACATTTGAACGTTCAAGTTTAGAACTGACCTTAATTCAGATGTTATAATAACTGTGACAATATGCAGGACAAAAACCAAGACAAAACACATAGTAAATAGCCAAGGGATATTCCTTTTTGTTGTTCCTTGTGAGAATCAGGAAAAAACACAAAAAAATCCAAAGTAGTGATCAGAACATTCACATACCTAACAAGTGAGACTCATAAAGCACCACAAAAACAATGTTATTCTTTTCTCACCATTGCCCCTGCATATCTTGCCTATGAGGCTTCTTCTTCGCTATCCCCTTGGAGATAATTCAAGGTCAGTGACTCGACTTTCAGATTATTCCCAGATAAAAATTCCTTCCTTCACTTCAGTAGAAAAGAAAAATACCACAGACTCAGTTGAAATTAGCTCTAAGGCAGAGTAATAATCAAAACTCCAACATCCACCAGCATTAACACTTCTCACTGAGCCCAGGAAGGGGAGCAGGAGGGCAGCCTGAAACGGGACCTGGCAGGCTCTTCTGTCTGCTCAGCCAGCTTCCCCATCCTCATCCTCCTTCCACCCCGACCAGCAGCTGGAGCTTTTGATCGCTCTGAGTTGAAGAGGTCAAAGATGGAAGGTATGAGGAAACACGAAAAGTCCTATTTGTCTGGTACTGATCTAGCATTGCTTTTTCCTAAGCTTAGCAGGTGTTCAAAGCTGACTTTTCTGATCCCAATTTAGTTAGTTCTTTGCAGGCCCTCAGGCTCTGGGGATCTTTCACTGCAGAATCTGACCTATTCTGGTGAGGCATTCATGACTGACCACTTACTACCCTACCCAGAGCCTCTGGTTTTTTGCACTTCACCTTCAGGCTTCTCCTGCCACCCTTTATGTGAATTATCAAAAGGAGTCCCCTTCGGCTTGATGAAATATAAACAGGTGCCCTCGTACCAGGTTGATTCAGCCCTGTATAAGAGCCTGGGCAAGCAACTTCTTCTCACCCCTCAGCCAGTCGCCTTTGTGCAGAGCACAACCTGCAAGGTGACATTACCATAGCCCTGTGCCCTCTGCAGACTGTCTACTACCAGGATCACAGATTCTCCACCAAATATGTCTGGGTAGGAGCTAAAAAAAACCACATCCCCTGCTCTGTACTAACTCTACTCACATATAGTGCATAGGAAACCCACCCCTTTTACTTGTCATAACTGGGAGTGCAGTTGCTTGCCCTCTTGTCTTTCAGCCTTCTTTTATTTTAGTCTTCTGAGAGTCAGATTTAGACACAGCATTTTATATTTCTCTCTTGTGAATTAAAAAGCAGTCCACTACATCACTCTAACTCCAGGGGAACATAACAATGGTTTCCCTGTTAGCAGCAGCACCCTTCATTAGAGTTGAAGTTTGAGGAAAGACACAAACCCCCACCCTGGACCTATATATTTAGAAGCACACCAAAAACTCTCTATGCTCCAATTTCCTACCTATCTCAGTTTCCTAAATTTTAACTCTTTTATATCCCACATGGTTTAAGGATACCCCACATAGATCCAGCACAGGGGTCAGGGAACTCCCACTTTGGAATATGGCTTAGCTGGCCCCCCTTTGTCTTGGAGCATCAGTCAAAACCAAGACTAGAATACTTTTAGTTTTATACTATGTAGCAGTAATTAAGATCAGAATTTACAGATGAACCAAAGAGGAACATCTTTTGAAAGAAGCTGAAAAATAAATGAGGGATGCTTATAAGCAAATTAAAGAGAAATTTTAACATTTTATATGTATATTATATATTTACAAAGACATATGTATTAAGTCTCCAGAATTGGTCAGTTCTATTCCGAGTTATACAGAGGAATTTAACAGTCACAGGGAAGATGAAGCAAGTGAAGGTTGAGGGAAGCGATATGGCCAGATGATTATAGGGTTTGGGTAGCCATATAATTTAATGCCCAAACTTGACACTTGAGAAATAAGGTGAGGACTATGAATACACCCAGACAATAGCCATAAACCAGAAGTGTTTCGTATAAACTGGATGCCTGATCATCCTATGTGATCAAAATAACTGTGCATCCCTGACATTGCTGGTAGTAGAAACCAGCAATAAAATTGATTTCTGAATTGAGCCAATGGAGATTTGCTCCAAAGGGAATGCTAGTGAGGGTGAACTATGAATCAAATTAAGAATATGGAAGGCATTTTATTTGTAATTTATGACAATGATGATATATCAACCCTCAATGGTATTTCTGGATGAAAGTTGGGATGCTTTATGGGCCATATTTAAAAAGGTATTATACCAGAAGTCAGGATGTTAACTGTAAAGGGTCCTAAGAAGAAATAAATTAGTTATTCAAACAAATATAGATAAAATAGTGAAGTTTAAGCAAACTAATAAAAAACATGAACTAGAAAGAGTGTTCTAAATGCCCAAAGACACGTTTCACTTGAAAAATATTTGATAAAAATAAGCATGCTATACTGGTTACTTAAAAAAGGAAACTAGAATTGTTTAGAAATGGAGTTCAGCTTGAATACTTGGGGACGGGGGATAGGGGAGGGAGAATGTAACTTTTTAATTGACATGCTATTTAGTCAGAGGTTATTATTGGCCCTATCTCTTGAGGCTTTTACAAACAACTTGAACCCCCCTGACACACACACACCAACAAATAAAATTAAAAGCTAAGATACATTCCCAGTCAATGATGAATTTAAATAGTGAAGGAAGAATTAAAGTTTAAGACTAATTACTTACAATTAAATATTCTATATCCTCAACAAATTAAAATACCATCAGTTAACTATAAACCAGAAACCAATAATAGTAACTAATATTTATGTGCTGCTTACACACATTTACTAATCCTTAAAGAAACTGAGGTATGAGCAATTATTATTCCATTTAACAAATGCCAAAACTGAGATAGAGCAAGGTTAAGAAACTTGCTTGAGTTCACACAGCTAGGAAGTGATGGAAACTCAGGATTCAAATTCAGGTAATCAGCTTCCACAAAGCTGATCAGCACTTTTGTTCATCATTTCTTTGTGTGTATGGAGGACTAAGGGAGGAGAAATATTGTCCCACAAGGCCCGATCTGATAATAAATTGATAATTTGCTTCAGTATTTTGGCTTCTACTCATCACAAGCCTTACACGACCGAGATACGGGCTATGGAGAGGCAGTTCAGCCTGTACATCAGCACTTTCCTTTGTGCAAACACAACTACTTTTCTTTTTTAACGGGATGAAAACATCAGATGTCTTCTACTTCTTTCAATCTCAGCTAATTCTGATAAGATCTTGGAAGTGCATGCCGATATCTTCTGGAACATTCTGAAAGAGGCCAAAATCTGCCAACATGGCTTTATGAGTATCTGAAGTCCTTGCAGTGTATAAATCTTTATTTCTCTCATTGTTCATGCTATGGCTTCTTGATATACAGTTGTCTATTGGGCAGACATTGTTAAAAATTATTTCTTATGAAGGCCTAAAGTGTTTGTGGTGAACAATATATATTAGATGGTAGCAATGAAATATAGAGGAAGAATGATTTTGCTTTTATTTTGGTAATGCTATTGCATCCCAGAAAAAATAGTGCTGAAGGGGGCATGTCTAGTATTTTTAGCATTTCACTATTTAATAAGATTTTAATTTGTAATATATTCAAATTTCTGTGTGTACAGAGTTCACAATGAAATATATGCACACATGTCTTTTAAATATCACTAGCCCTCTAAAAGAATCAATGGTACAATTATTTCTGTAGTTTCAAAGTTCTGGCTAGGTTACAAAAGAGCGGCTGTTAAACAACTTAACATTAAATATTAAAGAATAAATGTAGCATTTAAAGCATTCAGTTTAATTGTGTCTGGCTTCATATAACTCAGTCCTTGGTTAATACAAAGTTAGTACATTAGGGTGGAAAAATTAATGAAGTTTCAATTTTGAAATTAAACACAATGTATTTCCACACATAGAAAGATGCCTGGAATTTTAGCTTCAGGATTTTATCTGTAGCTCACAGCCTATTAAAGCTATTTCCGTGTGCCTTTTTCTCTTTTGTGCCTACGTCACCGATTTAAGGTTCTTATTTATTTATTTAATTTTAAGAAGAAAGAAGAGGTTCCGTAGAAAACATTAACCGTGTCTGCTAACCAAAAGTAGGACTGGAGAAGGACTAATGAGCACGGGTAGCTGCAAGAGGGCAGTGTGGTAGCTCAGGAAGATAAGAAACAAAAAAGATAATTCAGCACTCTTCTGTAATCTTATTCCACCCAAGAAATTTGGGAGAATGCGAAAAAGCAGCAGCCCAGCATTCCTGAAGGGGCGTGGCTTCTCTCCAGGGACTGTCCAATCGAATTCCTTCAGAGGGAGCTCTCCGGAGAAGATTGATGAGGGTTGCTAGGAAACAGGAGCGTCTCCCTCCCTCCTGACCCAGAGATTGTTCTGCTCCAGCCCTCTCCAGGGACTCGCAATGTGCAGTTGTGCCGCGTGTAGGGCAGAGCTGCGCACCGGCCTCCCTGGCTGGGTCGCTGGTTCCCTGCTCCCGCTCTCTCCGTCTTCTCCACATGCGGTCACCCGGTTGCACCCGGACCACAGGAGAGTTCTTCCAAGGACTATTAGTCTCTGCTCACCCAAAAGCCTAGAGCTCTAGCAAAGCTTCAAAGTTGAAGCCGCCTCCCTCCCTTCCAGACCCACGCCCCTCTCCCGACTCCTCCGAAATTCACCGCCCTTTGCATGCACTGCCTTAGGATTTCAAACAGAGTGAGGCAAAGCGGCCAGCAAACCCGCCCTGGCTTTCCGTGTAATAATCCTCTCATCTAGGTACCCTGGCTCACTGAAGACTCTGCAGATACACCCCTATAAAAGGAGGGAGGAAGGGGGAGGGGAAGAGGGAAAAGGAAAACGAGAGAGGGAGAAAAGGAGAAAGAGAATGAGGAGAGGATGCCGGAAGGTCCGTGCCTCTGCTGAGAGTCCCAATTAGATGGGATGGTTTCAGCCTGGTCAAGGTGAAGGAAAGTTGCTTCCCCGCCTAGGAAGTGGGTTTGCCTGTATAGAGAAGGAGGAGGGGGACTCCACTGGGAAGTGCTCCCCTCCCCTCCGCGGAAGACCACTGGGTCCCCCCTTTCCTCAACCTCCTCCCTCTCTTCTCTTCCACTCCTCCCTTTTCCCGCTCCCAACTGACTCGGAGGCCGGGATGCTCTGCCATCGGGCAGTGGTCCAGCGTGCAGCCGGGAGGGGGCGGGGGCAGGGGGCACTGTGACAGGAAGCTGGGCGCACAAGTTGGCCATTTCGGGGGCAAAATAACTTCTCCCGTGGATTTGGAAAGGACAAAGCCAGCAAGCTACCTCTTTTGTGTCGGATGTGGAGGACCAACCATGAGCCAGAGCCCGGGTGCAGGCTCACTGCCGCTGCTGCCACCACGGTCAGCTCCAGTTCCTGCCAGGAGTTGGTGCGAGGTAAGGGACCCAGAGGAGGACGTATCCCTCTGGGGGAAGCCCAGCTAGGGCGCGGAGGCTCGGGTGCCGCGTGGGGCAGGCGCAGCGGGGAAAGTCGAGGCAGAGCAGGGACCGGTCCCTACAGTTCTGCCGGGGTTGGGAGGGACGGGAGGCAGAGGCGATGTGGATGTGCGTGAGTGAGAGTTTGTGTGTGTGTGCGCGCACGTCTGTGTCTCTGGGAGGAGGTAGATTTCAGGGCGCAGATCTGCGGCCAGGGTGAAAGATGTGGATGGACTAACTAGCGCTCGCAGACCCCAAGAGAGACCAATCTCATCAGCCAACCACCTCCAGCTCTGCTCTGGACAGAGGATTCGTTTCTATTTGGGGGCTCCTAAGGCTTTGTGCACAGGAAACCGTGCGATGACTGGCTGATACACTGGCGGTTCCATGTGGGTGTGGAGGTTGCCCGGAGAGGTGGGCAGCGGTCAGCGGACCTGGTCCATGCAGCCCGAATAAGCTTGGTAGCCAGAAGCGGCCAGAGGTGCTCCCTCCCGCAAGCATGCTTGGAAAGGAACCTTAACTCGATGCCCTTTGCTCCTTTTGGCTTGAGCGAAAAATTGAAAAACCAGACTGGGAGCATATCTTTTCATCGATCCTGTTCCATTCTCTTATCTGACAGTGAGATAACTCAGAGAGGGCGGGAGATTTGCGATCCAAAAATAGACTAGGTAGTATATCCAATAAACTTGTTTCTTAAGGATTCCATTTAAATTGCATTCTAATTCTTCTTTGGGTTAACAGACGTAGAAGATTCTCTAAGGTATAACATTTATGGATACATATATTAAGAGGGCGTGCTCCTGCTTTTTAAGTATTTTACAGATTATAAATTTTGAAAACAAATTAAACTGTACATTTCTAAAGATTTGTGGTTATGTATTCAAATAATTTGCTTATAAAATTTCTACTGTTATTTAAATAGTAATAGATACGTTTGGGGTCTATATAGAGATAGTTACATACTGGAATATTCATAGCTGAGGTTAATGTGAGCTGCGGTTAGTGTGAGTTAAGGATCTCAACAATACTTCGTTACTTCGAGTTTCTTTGCTTGAATTTCTTTGTGTTACTGGCTCTTAGAACTGTTTGGTAGAGCTATATTATGTTTCTTCAGGGGAAAAAATAAGCCTCTATTTGAAGAGAGACAGTATTCATTAACCTAAATCTAAATCTGCTTTGGTTTTTCTCTTTCATATATTAATGCTGCTACTTGAACTCTAATTGTTTGCATAAGTATATTTAATATAGATGTCACTAAAAACATCTAGATTGTCATTATGCTAAACTCATATGGATTACAGTTCCTACCAAAGATGTTTAAGATACTCTAATTATTAGTTACAGTTCTCTTCATATATTGCTACATGTTTTTTTTTCTAAAAATAACCCAATAGAATTTGAATACATTTGGAAACTATTGTATACCAGAAAATATTGTAATATTTTCCTTTCATAATGTCAGTGTCTTATATTTACAAAGATTTCCCACACCTGTAGATTTTACCTGGCCATTCTTTTGGTTTTTCATCACCCAGCAGGAGTATCAGATATTTTTAATAAATATGCCCTAAGGTTATCTTGATTTATGTTCAGAATAACACAGGTGCTTAGGATGGAAAATGAGGAGAGGAAGTCTTGAAACTTATACTTTCACAAATAAAACAATGAAAATTCCAGAATACCTACATTTGTTGGACTAAAAAGAAGAATATGGTAACAATACCTTTTAGTACTGATAACCCTCCCTTCCCCTCCAAAAAAAAAATCTAGGTATGGAACTCTAGTTCTATGAGCTAAACCCATACCAATGAAATGCAAAACCTAAATCATAGAAATTAAGCAGCACAAATAGGTTAAACTTTGGGGCTTGGAGGAAAGAGGCACTTTCTCTTTATTTAAATCGACTGATATTTTTCACACTTTGGAAATATATGACCAGTAAGTTGGGAAAAAAGTGTGGAAAGCTACATGAACAGATAATATTATAAATAATGAAAGTATGTTCCATGATTCACTCATTTGTGTATGATGGACTTTTTAAAAAAGTTGTGTTGTACATAGTAAAAGAAGTGAGTGTAAATCAAATTCTTTACCCTACAGTTACCAAATATCAAAATGATGAACTCAACTCTGATTTTATGTTGCTGCAATTAAAATTAGTAAAGTTGAACAAATACAAATATAGCATAAAACTGATTGATCTTCATTTGTATTTAAATTGAAATTAATATTTGTGAAAAAATCGGGATAATTGTCAAAAGGTCACCTGTTTCACTTCTCTAATTCTTGACAGGTGATCAGCTGCAACAACACAAAATTGAAGATGGTCTTATTTTGAAAGATCCACAGCAATAACATTTGACAACTTCCCTGGGTACATTTTCCTCTTTCTTATTTCATGTTAAACTATTTTTTTTTCCAAATTAAACCATCTTCTCTTTCTTGTTCATTCCTCTAATAGTGATCAGTCACAAAATGAGGTATCATCTTCTTCCAGGGTCCTAGCAACCTCCTGCCGAAATTTAGCCCAATGGCTTGGGGATAAAATGTTTCAATTTGTTTTCCTGAACTAAACATCATCTCTGGATTCCATTAAACAGAATAAATGAAAATTAATCATTATTGAAAACTAGAATTTTTTTTTTTTTATGTACACTGGAATGTGGCCAGAGTTTTCTCTAGGAGTAACTCCCAAATAAGGAGTAGGTTTTTACTCATAGTCGTCTCATTTTGCTATTTTAAACTGAGTTTGTTGTGCATTATCACCTCTTTTTAGACTATACTAAATGTATCCAATTCTACATTAGATGAATTTGATGAAATTGCTCTCAAGAAGTAGCAAAAAATGACAGAAGATTATCTACAAAATCTGAACACATAAAATGAGTACAATCACAGCAGTGACTGAGATAGTAGAAACTATGAGGTTATCCCCCTCCTCCCACTTCTAACGTAGGCTTGGTCCTGATAGCCCACTGTATTTTGGAGTACTTCAGTCCAGTCTGATTTTAAATGGCTCATGTAATGACTTCTTCCACAGACTTTGAAAGACTATTTCACAGTCTAATGGTTTTCCTTACTAAGAACTTTGATGTGATATTCAGCATGATTTTCCCCCAATTCTATTTTATCTTGGTACTTACTTCCTATTGTAACCCCTCTGGACTAGACTGTCTTCTTGTCTGACTTAGAGTCTTCCTCCAACATTTATACAGGAATTATAAAATACAAAAGCATTACACAGTTACAGGAGAGAACACAAAGTTGACAATTCTATATCCAGAAATCTTTGCTAAATGTTTAATACACATCTTTTAGGCCATTTATATATATGTATGTATGACTATATGTTCCTAATAATTTATTTTATTAATGCAAGAGTGATGAAATTATCTTCTCTGACATTAATGACCTAGTGAATATTGAGATGATCCCTTCTAAGTAATGTTCTATGTGGATGCACATTTATGAGACATTTTCATTGCAAATTTGTTGTCAGCAAAATCCTGTCAACACCCACACTACAAGGGAATTCTGTGACACGCTGGTCTGATGATCAGCTGAGCCCCAGAAGCTGTTGTCATGTAAATTCCACTATTGAAATGAAAGTTATTTCCATAATTAATAGAATGTGCCAGGAATATAATAGTGTACATAGTTTAGATGTGTATGTTAACACACTATAATAATTCTGTTAGAATTGGCAGTAGCCCCGTCATACTGAAAAGATCTGAAAAACCCAGTAGAATTAACGCCAAATTAGTCACAGTGCTGTATTATGAAAAGTAAGCTTAAATCATGCATATATCAATGTGGAATATATTTAGATATATATGGAGGTACCATATGTGAAGATGACTTTAAAAATAGAAAAGCCTGAAATAACCACAAGAAAAAAAACAAGTTTTTACTTTGTTCACTTAAAATCTGTCTCCAAAATATCCGTGGGTAGGCTTCTTTAAGATTCTTAAGCAAATATCTTGGTAGACTCACCATCCCACTCAATTGTTTCTCCAAGTCCCAGGCATTGAAGTACAAGTTCTGCCAGACTGGAGAGAAGTAAATGATATAAATCAGGAAATAAGTTCCTTGGTTACACTTGGCAAGTCTACAAAATAGAAGACTAAAAGTAAAGTGAATCAGCAGCTAAAAACACAATTTAGTTCTGTTTTATTTACTGCTTGTTGAGCATTAGATGGTACATAGAGATATTCATGTGGATTAGGTTAAGGAAACAATAAGGAGACGTCATTCCAAAAGTGAATATACTAAGAATAAAATTAGACTGCATGAAATAAATAATTTTTAAACCAGTATTCTTCCTGCTGAAGCCCCAAAGTGTTTTTTATAGTACCATTCATCACATAGTGGTGAGTACCCTCAAAATGATTTTCCTTAGAAACAAAGGAGAAATCAATTTTCTTGATACAGAAAAAGTCGGCCATTAATATACTTGTGACTTCTCCCTGGAACAGAGAGGCATCCTAAGAAGTCTGTGTCTACATAAAATAAAGATTTCCTCATCAAATAAGCAATCTTTTCATGGAACAGGAAATTGTACACTATACTTTAGGGAGAGAAATAAACTTGGAAAACATTCAGATGTAATTTATACAAGCATAGACTAACACACTATGTTTGAAAATAAAACCATATATAGAAAAGGTATCTCCACAGAAAGCCCCAGGTAGCTCTTATCCTAAGTTCCTTATCAAAACTTGCTTCACTACCATTGCCTGTGCACACACTACACACACACACAAGTGTTTGAGTAAATTCAGCTAGAGAAGTATAAATATCCATCAAACAGATAGAAATTTTTAAAACCATGATACTAGAAACATAATTTGAAAAAAATTTACAACCTGTAAATGTAGCATGGGAATACTAAGAGAATAAAATTGAGGTGACTCCCCTAAGAAAGCATCTACCATCAGAAAGAAAAAATAACTAATAGGGAAACAATGAGTCAATAAACATTTATTAAGCATCTATTATGACCAAAAAAAGAATCAGGGCATGTAGTGGGGACACAAAAAATGTTAAAACACACACAGAGTTTCACAAATAGGTGTAAAGTTGAAGGTGCTGCAAAAATCAAACTTGAAACTTTAGAGTGAAGAGATTACCGTAATCATCAACTGAATGAAAAAGTCTGTTCCTTCACTAATAGATTTATTCACATTTAAGATTTTAAATGTATGTATATTCTGATGCCTTGTGGAAGCATCAGAATATGCTGGCTGCGGTGACAAAACTAATGATAGATCGTAATGATAGAAGATAATTATTGATCAATTGCCCCATGCTAAGAACTCTGCTGTAATATTACATGGATTATCTGACCTGACCTAATACTACAAGAACCTTATGAAATAGGTACTATGATTCCCATTTTACAGAAGAGGAAATGGAGGCCCAGCAAGATAAAGTAATTTGCCCAAGTTCAGGTAATTCACAAGGAAATAACCGGAATTCAAAACTTACTTTCTTACTCCAAGGTCTATTCTGTTTACTACTGTGCAATATTTTGCCAGGCTTTATTTCATTCTGCAAATATTTTCTGAGCTCCAGGTAGAGGGATATACATGGGTAAAGTAGAAGAAAGATAACCAGTGAAAGCGAA
Organism: Avahi laniger; assembly: GCA_963575035.1. NCBI lineage: Eukaryota > Metazoa > Chordata > Mammalia > Primates > Indriidae > Avahi > Avahi laniger. The sequence goes on along the minus strand of CAUYSK010001233.1, from coordinate 65,539 downwards.
TCCAGAAGAGGGTTCCACAGGCGGGGTCTTCCTCCATCCCAGACAAACACAGTAACTTCTGAGAGGCAAAGAAATGCAAATGGAAGAAATAAACTAAAATATTTTGTATAATTAACTAAGACTAAGGGAAAAAAACCCAAGAAATAGAAAAATCTTTGAAGATCATGGATTTATTAACAAGAGGAGAAAGAAACACCAGGTCTAAAAATATGAGAGAAACACATTTCTTGAAGCCTGATTTTAATGAACATCAGAAAACTAAATACAGTGACAAGAATATAGTCTCACAAATAGCCAGCATGAAGGTGAATAGAATTTCTGCTTGTTAAGGCTAAAATGCTGATGTTTCTCTCCTCTTATAATCTAACTACTTCCCACCAAGAAAACAAGTTGGTAAAAATGTTTTGTAGACTAGTAAAATTTTCAAATTTCTTTACCCTAATGAAATAGTAATGGTTCATCTTTATTTTATATAACTCTCAGCATTTTACATATTGGGGCATTTATCCACAAAATATACACAGCATGAAACTCGAGGGCTGAGGGATTGTAAATTTTAAGCACATTTACAATGAGAGAAGCAAAGTGACCTACTGGTGACTCCAAAGACCCAGTCAATAGGGCTGCTTTGGGACAACCCCTAAACTTATTATTCTCTGACCTGGGGGCTTTCCCACAAACAGGAAACTTGTTGTCTTGATTTCACGAGTTTATATTCCTTTTTACACAACATAAGAGTTGAAATATGAATCGTTCTTTCAGGATCTTTCTCTGATTTGTGCTACTTATTGGTCATAAAAAATGAATAGATATCACAGATCTGTTCCTCCATCTGGTGGAAGCTGTTTCTTTTAATTGTTAATAATACATAGCAGATAGATTATTAGTAATATTTTGTATTTTGCTTAACAGTTTCAATGTACCATGTGTTGGTGAATACAACATAATGGAAACTGCTTTCACAAAATATGTCAAAATACATGCCAATTTGACAGAAGACACTACAAGGTCAGAAACAGTTGGAATTTGTGTCTGCTTCAAGGAGAAAATGAGATCTGCAGAATACAATTAACTGTTTCTATTTTGAAACATCGTATTTTTCCTGAAAAAGAAGAGACCCTCTACATGTTGATGCATTAATCCTGATGATTTATGTAGAGTTCAGATATACTGATGATTGGATCATATGTAACTTTGAATTGATAAAGAGCCAAAACGTGGAACTTAGATTTCTAACACATCTCTTCCATAGATTTTGTTCAAGGTCTGCCCTTGGGAAAAATGTTTTGAGGGATGCCAAAAATCCCACTGCCCCCAGATCCCCCAAAATATCTCCCAGTACCTTCCTTTTTCATTAAATTTTCCAAATTTTAAACTAAAGTATAAATATTTAATCTAAGAAGTACTAAAAAATATATATTTCTAGATCCACATAGAGTACTAACCCTGCAACACACTCTGAATTTATAGATTCATTTATCAGAAAAGCTAACTTTACCCAGTTTGGTGGGAAGTGGGCAGAATGAACAATTAATTTATGAATTTTCAACTACTTCACAATTTTGCCTAAGACAAGCCCTTTCTTGGCTATGATTTCCTGAATGCTTAGAATTCAGTAATCTGAGAGAAAATATTGAACAAATGAAGCACTGGTAGGAAGAAGATTGTGGTACTATAGAGTGCCCACTCTCTTTACATTTTTTTCTTCTAAGATCCTAAATTTGTGTTTATTGTTATGTGATGTAACGACACAGGAAAGAAGCTGGTAGCTCTAGATATGTCCCTCATATGGAAAACTTTGGAATGTTTGAAACAAGGAAGAGTAAGAAAGTGGAAGGACAAAGTCACAATAGTTCTCCTCTCCCTTTCTATCCATCTTCCCACCTATTGCATAAAAACAATCGTCTGCTCACCGGTACTGTAAATAGCCTTTGTCAAATTATTGCCCAGAAGAGCCTGCATTCAGAATCACTTTGAAGTTTACTTAAAATGAAAAATATTGGGACACATGCATTTGAGACTAATTGAAACAAATATCACCTACACTGGGGTTTAGGAATCCACATATTAAATAAACTTCAGATTCTTGTGGTTTGAGAAATATTGCTATAGTCTGCATAGGCTGCTGTAACTAAATACCGTGGATTGAATGGCTTCAACAACAAACATTTATATCTCACAGTTGTGGAGACTGCAAAGCCCAAGATCAAAGTGCCAGCAGATTGGGTTCCTGATGAGGGTGCTATTCCCAGACTGCCTTTTTGCCTTGTCCTTACACGAGAGGGAGAAAGAGAGGGAGCTCTGGTCTCCTTCTTCTTCTTTTAAAGACACTAAGCTCATCATTAGGGCTTCACTCTAATGACCTCATCTAAACCTAATTATCTTCCAAAGGCCCTCTTACTAAATACCATCACATCGGGGGTTAGGGCTTCAGCACATGAATTTTTTTAGGTACAAAAATATTCAGTCCATGTCAATTACACATAGAATGATGGTCACACAGACAATATACAGTGAATTGCTTGCACCAAATAATTCCCCACATCAAGTCCATTCTAATTGGATTAACCAGTTGTCCAAAATAAATTCTACAAGCCTCAGTACAAATTAATTAATTAATTAAGCTCAACTGGTAAAGCACAGTTTCTATGAGTGGAATGAATAGATTAATTTTCCAGAAATCTCATATTGTCGTCATTGAAAAGGAATTCTTCTTCTATTGTCAACAGTAAATTCCCGTAAGATATACAAGCACAGGTAATACATATCTTTTGGATATTCTTTATTAGGAAAGTTTCTCATTTTTTATCTTTTATCTTTTATTTTATCATTGTGCTATTGATGTATTAGAAAGAGAAGTTCCTGGTGTTTGAAGAGTATCATTAATGAAAAGATCATTTTTATTTCTAAGAATAGAAACTCCTCTCAATTTGGATAACTGCACACTTAGAACTCAAATTGTCTCTATACCTATGTCCTTGTGAGCTAGGGTGTTTTGTCACAATTCTCCCTTCTGCCCTCCAAATCTGTAGAGTGGGGAAGGGGGAGCAAAACTCATTTGGCAACTCACGCCTTCTGCACTCAGCTTCGACTTCTCTCGAGTGAATGGTTGCTAGCTAAAGCTGGCAACCCTCACAAACACTGCCAAAGATAGTTTCCTAAGCAGTGTTCACAGCCACAAGGGAAAAATGCTGAAGAGGAAATGAAGGACTGGCAGCAGGGCCTCGGGGGTTCAGACTGGGCCACCAGCCTTACCTCCTGGGGGTCTCTGCTACCTCTTTGCGTTCATGAGAATTCCACGTTAACAACTGACTTCATGAAGAGAAAAGCAATAAAAAGCATCACACGCCCACTCTCTCAAATGTTTGAAAAGTCTGAATTTTCAAGCTCAGGTTTCTCAGACACAAAAATGTTAAAAGTTACACTGTATCTCCAGCAGAGCCTGGCTTCTCGACCAACAGACGATAGCACTATCATTGGATTCTCCCACTGACACAGCAGGTTCCATGTACCTAAAGCCTGAAACCTGTCACCTCCCCAAACCAGCACCTTCCTTCTTACTTCTCCATCCTAGGAGGGCCATCTTATTTCCCCAGAAATAGTTCAAAATCTTGGAATTGCCTGTGACATTTCTCTTCCATTTGGTCCTCTGTTGATTTCTTCTTCATAACTTCAATGTTATGGTAAACTCTTTTCTCTCCTACCACTGCCAAAACCTTAGTCCAGGTTTCACTCTTCTCTCAATTTTCTCTAACAGGTTATCTCCTCCAGTCTCTCCCTCTTCATTCAATTACTTATTTACCAGATATTTTATGAGTGCCTATCTGTGTAGTCACTATTCTAGAGATTTCATAGCAATGAGCAACAAAAATTTAGAAGTATTTTTGTTCTCATTTAGCTTACACTTACTAGTGAGAGACAGACTGTAAACAAGAGAACTAAGATGCTATAAAAAAAATATAATGATGTAATGTAAAAACACTGGGAGAAGCTGGAAAAGGCAGTATCAACTACCAGATTAATCTTGAGGAATAACCGACTTTTTTACCAGAGTCTATAATAATACAAATAACATATAACAATATATAATGCATATTTAATGAATGAAGAAACCTGAAATATTAATGTTAATTTCTTCCCTTATGTCACACTTTAAAAATAAGAATTATTGTTATATTCTTAATTTTAATCCATAAATGGTACCATATTTCTGAAAGCATTTTGGTTCTCAAACAGAATAAATTCATATAAGAATTTAAAAATTTGGCATTCAAAAGTGACATCAATTTGATGAAATAAATGCTTAATGAGTATCTGCTACTTTCAAGGCACTGGGCAGGGTACTGACGAAGACAGAGAGAAAAATAAGACACTGTTCCCACCCTGAGAACTTGTCTTACAGGAGAGATGAGATATGTGCATACATCACTACAATAACAGGAAAATTCAGGAGCTCAGCTGTGAGACCCTTAAGTGGAAAATAATATTTCTGTTTGGCATAACTGGAGAAGGTATCATGAAAATTTTACTTCAGACCTGGACCCTGAAAAAATTGTTAAGATTTCAGGAAGTGAAGAATGCCATCCCAGACCTGTGCAAAGGTAGAGAGAGAGTGTGTGAAATTTATCTGGGGAGTAGCGTGTAATCTGGCTTAGTTTAATGACAGGTTGTAGGCGGGTCAGGGCAGGGCAGAAGAGCAGATGGAATAATGCTAACATTTCTCCTGTAGGCAGAGGGAAACCTCTGAAGGCATTTGAGCAGGGGAATCTGAAAGGACAATGTGAAGATAAATAGGAAGAAATAAAGGTTTGGGAGGCAGGGAGATGAGTTGGCAGGTTATGGCAACAGTCCAGGTGAGAGGTAATGATGGCCTAAACTAGGGCAGTGGCAGTGGGAATAGAAAACATGGAATGAATCTAACAGACAGAAAGATGAATAGTGCCTAGTAGGTAGGAATTAGCTGCTGGGTAAAAAACACCAGCCGAAACAATTAAGCTAATCATTTTCCTTCTTCTACAATAAAAAAGAGCATGCTGTACTAAATCCCTTGTTTAATAAAGGAAAAAGGGGGAGCTTTTTTAAAAGACTATTTTTCAGGAATTTGGGTCACAGGAAAATGTAACAGTAAAAATATTAATACTAACTCTTTTAAAACAAGACTTAGAAATGAAATCAGTATTTTCTATGCGCTTGTGATTTGATTGCATTATCCATAGTCAGCAGGTTAAGCCAACATTGTCTCTCTCCTGAGCTCTGCAAGAGCCACCTCCTGGCCTTGCTGACCTTTGTCTTACCCCTCTAAGTTCATTCACTTGGCTATAGTCAAAATTAGCTTTAAAAAATACAAATCTAAGCATGTTAACCCCTGCTTAAAACTCCCAAAACATTTTTCATTGCTCTTGGGATAATTGAAAGACGTTATATGTGTCCAGCTTTAGGCCCCATCCCTTTCCCCTTGTTCTGTTCAAACCAAACAGCTTGCATGCCTTGCCCTCTCATTGCCAGGTCTTCCTATAGGCTGTACAGCTTCCCACTGCACTGGTCCACTCCAACCCCTTCTTCAGGGCTCAGTTTAAATTCTATACCACCTATGACTTCCTCGAGTAGGTTAGTTCCTCCTGCTATGTACTCTCTAAACTCTCTGTACTTCCCTTCATCACCCTTTATTATGATTGTCTATCTCCCCACTGTAGTCCATAAGAGCTAAAAAGACAGAGACCACGCCATGCCTGCATCTCTATTGCTCAGCAGAGCAAGTAACGCACAGTAAAAAATCAATAAATATTTATTGAACAAATGGGGTAGTGGTTAATTAAGTCACTCTGGAGCTCATCCTTCCTCATTTTTAAAATTGGGGTATTGATTTTTAAGATCCTTTTTAGCCATATAATTTCTATAAGTAAACTTTATCAATAAAAAAGACAGAATTCCACATCCAAAGTCAGAATCAGTACCCCTGTTATATCCCCAAAATAAATAAATAATTGGGTCCTATTTATAAATTTAAATACTAATTGCTGTTTAAATAGCAGAGTCATCAATAAAATGGTAGAAATATGTTTCCTTATTCCTCAACCTGTCCTCGTTCTGCAAACATTTCACCTGTTTACTTGACCTTAAGCAGTGAGATATGAGTAACAGGAAATAGAGAAAACCATAAAAACTGAGAGTTGAGTAAACATCCCAAGAAAGACAGCTTCAAGGCAGATTTCCTCCTTTCTGAATTCTCATAAATAAAAGCATATTTCAGACATTTTCATAGGAGAGGATTCATAAATTTTATTTGTTAATATTAATTCCCACCCGTGCCAGTAAATTGCATATCAAGGTGTTCCATTTAATGCAAACTTTGCCACAATACTTCTCAAAATAAAATAAATGTGGTTCACATACATATTCACTATAGCATTTTCAGAAGAGCAAGGATATTATAAATAATAATTTTTATTACGTGCTTTCTATGTACCAGGCTCTGTCCTATTTGCTTTATCTATATTAACTGATTTAATCTTCACAATAGCCCTATGAGGTAGGTACTATTATTATCCCCATTCTACAGAAGAGGAAACTCAGGTACTAGCACAAGTTCCCATAGGAAGAGTGTAGCTAGGATTTAGACCTGACATTTGGCTCCAGAGCTCACGAACTTGACCAGTTGACTATACTGGCTCTTGGGAAAGCATCCCAAAACTAGAATGTATAATATGCAGAGAACATTTGGAATAACTATCTTATGTTCCTTGATTTGAAAATTTAACACAACTTAAAATCTAGTGACATTCTAAGCTCTTTTTTGGAAATAAAAATCAGTAGTATAGTCAAATATTGTATTGGGTATTGAGCAGAATATATTTAACTGCTTGTGTTTTTTATTTTAACACAAAATCATCTCATTTCAATGGCTTGAGAACCAGCTGCTGCTAAAAGTAATCAGATTTTAAGGCCTTATTTCTTCATAAACTATTTGTTCTTTTGATCTCCAGAAATTGTCCACTGCTTAAAGACAATGTTTTTTAATCTTTATATTAAAAGAAAGAGAGAGAGAGAGAATTTAAAGCAAAAAAGAAAAAAATCGCTTCCCTTATTTTCTAGGAGGAAAAAAGGATAGTTTCAGATTCTTTTGTGTAAAACAAAAATAATTGATACACTGATGAAGCCATCGATCAGGAAACTGTCCTACTTTATTCCTTCACCTGTCCATCTAGCTGTCAGACTAGTATCTTTACATGTAGCTAATCCCTGAATTGATTTATTAAGCTAAGTTTACAAGTTAAAAGGGAAGAGGTCCTGAGGAGATAATTACAGGAATACAAATCAGGAGAGACAACTTAGAAAGAATAGTAATTTTGCTTCTTGAAACTGATCTTAAATCCCTAGGAGGAGAACAGAACAGCTTAAAGCAACCTTTTCTCTCTATTCAGAAGTGATCATGAATTAATTGTGCAGTTTAGTTGAACTTTGTTTTCCCTTGTATCCTAGGAGAAGATCTCTGACAGGCTGGGAATTTTTGCTTGTTTGTAATGTAAACTCAATATCTAGAGATAGTTCTTAACACCACATGGGCTCATTGGAAAGCCCTAATTCCCAAAACAAACAAAGAGGAAAAGGTGAACAAAATAATCTATCGGCAAAAGGAAAAAAGAAAATAGACTGTTTGAAAATCTTTATTTTGATAATTTGGTTTTTAATAGTTCCAAAGAAAGATCCTTGGTGACATCAGAAGTCCAAAATCCAAACTTGCTCATCAGTGAAGATGTATAAAGCTTGTGAGTTATGTGACTTCATTAGTTGTTTGATGATAAAAGCATTTAGTAAAAATTATATCTATTTTGAGTATCAACTAGGCCATGCAGTTCCAGCAAAGAGGAGGTTTGAGCACTTGCTGATAAATTGCAACACTGCTAAATATTAGTTAATAAATATTAGTTAATAAGTATAGTGGCATCATGGTCCTTCATCTAATATTTCAGGCAGAAATGAGTCAGAAAAGCCCACAAGAGAATAAACTTCCTTGACTTCCCTGAAACCATGGACAGAGACCTAAGAGTCACTCCTAAAGTACTTTTTCCTCTGGATTTTTTTAAGAACTAAATTTGCTTAATGCTTTAAAAAAGTAAAACTATGCAATGTAAGAAACAATGGTGACTACTTAGGGAATGATCTGGGGGTTGAGTACTTAATATCTTAGTACACGTAAAAATGCCTTCGTTTACTTTAACTTAGCATATTTTGGTATATCTGTTCATTCTTCCCAGAAACTATTACTAAGCACCTTCTGTATGTGTCAGACCCAATGGAAGGTGCTGCGGATCTATAGATTTGACCTCAAGTAGCCAATGGTTCTGTTGTGTGGAACTTATAGAAAATCAGCTATGTGTGGTATTTAACTTATTAATGATCACGTGTTCAGGATTTTTTAAAAAGCACAGGTCTTCAATGGAATGTAGACTCAGAACCATATTTTCTAATGTTCTTTTTCTGAGCTTAGAAAAAATTTTGTGTAATTATGGAAGCAGAGTATCCTTGAACAATTTAAAAAGAAAAAAGTACTCTGAATCAAATGGCGCTGGTAAACGTAGATGGGACCAATTCAATTTTTACAGAATGAAAAACATTTTTCCTGCCAATATTGCTCTGAAATTAATTGCAAGATGTGTTTTTTAAATGACTTATCAAAAAACATGAAACCAATCAATAAGTCAAACAAGGCTAGAAACCACCATTAGCTAGTAAATTGATTTACTATTATAATTCCTCCATAAAACAGAATAGGCACTTTCCTTTCACAGTTTAATGTTTCTGTAATTGAGTTATAATTCAATTTATTTCCACATTTTATGTAATAATATATTTTTTCCAAAAAGCTATTCTTACATTCATGGTGAATCTTATAATGAATGGTATCAGAGTTGAGGAAATGTATTAGTTGCAAGTATACTAACCACCTATCTTATAAACTATATATTCCAAAAATAATGCAAATTTCTTAACCAAATTTACTTTTAAATACTTTTTATTTTGCTACAAATGGAAAGAAAAACTCTCCTGTTTCATATATCTTTAAAATCCAAAATCATGTGCTTTGAAAACAACTTACTAACAGAATCACAGATTATCTTTCAATATTTTCATTATTTTTTCTTAAAAATAAAAATGGTGTCTTATTAATCTCTACATTTTTTATAGGGAAAGCCATGTTCTGGTCATTTCTGTATCATTAGAGCTTATAATAATGCCTTAAAAATAGTAAACGATTGTTGAGTGAATAAATAAAACAATGGATGGAAAAATGGAAGAATAAAGACCTCGACACAATGAACTCTCAATAAATAATTGTTGAGCTGCTTACATTGACTTACTGACAGGGCTTATTACCATAGTTCAGTGATACAGTTTTAATATTCTTTTGTAATGTTTGCCTTTATACTACTGAGAGGAAATTAATACACTTTAATGATAAAAAATTTATTCTAATATTTTATGTTATGTATATCTATGATCTATGTATTTATAAGAGCCTTCCTATGTCAGTCATTGGCTCAAACATTCTTGTGTACCCAAATATTTTCATGATATTGTCTGTTAGAATCTGACTCCTGAATAACTTTTTTTTAAAGATGAATTTCTGAAGCTACAAACTTCATATGAAACACATCTACTTCAGTGATTTTTTTTCCTAACACACTCTAATACTAAATTATTTTATGTATCCTTGCCTTTATAGTTTAGCATCAGCACAGCTAACCTCCAATACCCATGAAAGCCACCAAACCTAGCATTTGTTTCCAAAGTGAACTTATCCTCTCAGATTTTTTGCTGTAGTTTCTCATTTATGTTACAGTTTTTGCCCTGATGATTTAAAGCAGCGCATTAAATTTAAAAACTGCCTCAAATTTGGGGCCAGCATAAAGAAATCTATCAATGCAACTGATGAGAATGAAACAGTACTTAATGGCCTTTAAGTAGAAATTCAAAATGTATTCATAAACTGTTTGTTATCTAGTAGCAGAAATCATGTTATCAACAAGATCACTTGGGGTGCAAAGGTAAATATGGAAGAATAGAGAATTTCGGGTCCGGCACTGGAGCACTGCTATTGATATTTATAATCACACCAAGAAGGTATAATCCAAAGAAACAGTAAGTAGTGGCCAATGTGAGGTAAGAGGCAAGCCAAGAGAAAGTGGTATCATGAAAACAAAGAGCAGCAGTTTTCCCAGAAGAAAGCAGTGCTAAACCGTAGTGATGCTGCTGGGAGGGCAAGTAAGGAGAGAAAACCGTTGCTATTGATGCATTTAGAATCTTGATTTCAAAAATTGATGGACTCAACATGTTTAGCACCTTGAAAACCACTGAAAGTTACTGTGGAGTAGGGAGTTAAAAAAAAAAAAAACTGAAGAAGACTGAGGAGAAAACTGGATCTGAGTAACTAGAAACAGTGACCACTGCTGATTTGTGTAGTCTTGCACTAGTCGTGGGCAAGGAAATGGAATGATACCTGCAGGGGAACATGGGTCAAAAGAGAATCTATAAATATTTCTTAAATTCAACTGAATTATGTGTCTTATAATTCCTTGGAGAGGAGATTGAAAAAGTAGTCTGTGGCCAGATCAAAAGGCCTTATATACATTTACAAGTTTGTTTATATGAATTTAGGCGTAGAGTAATGGTAAGTCATTTAAGTCCCTGCCCATGAGGAGCTTATTATCTAGTGAGAGAGATAGAGATTAATCAAATGTCTCAACAAAATATTAAATTTCAACTATGAAACATACTAAAAATAAATTTGCATTGTTGTGGGAACATATAACAAGAGGGTTTGATATCACAGAAATCAGGTTTTCGTGAAAAAAAAATGACAACTGGAGAATGAATAAGAGTTAACAAAGTGGCAAGGGAAGGAAATCAAGGCAGGCTCCGTGGAATGAACAAGCAGAGCATAGACACTGAGAAAGCAGAGATGGACAGGGCAATGGGGCTGGAACACTGAGAACAATGAGCAGCATTATGTATGCTGAGGGTCATCCTTTTCCAAGAACAATGAAAAGTCATTTAAGTACTTAAAGCAGGAATAGGGTCATTCATTCATTTATTTAAAAAGAAAACCCTGCAATGTGGAAAATGTTAGGGGTTGAGGGGGTCAGGTCAGAATGGAACAGGTGGACCAGTTATAGGACTTTACGCAATTGTGCAGAATACAAAGACGGTAGCTTGAACAAAGTTGGCAGATATGGAAATGATGACAAGTGGATGATTTTAAGAAAAATTTTAGTTAAAAATTGAAAGGACTTGGTGATATATGAGTTGTGGATATTAGATATCATCTGGATGTTTGCATAGTTGTTCAGGACATACACAATGAATCAATTGAGCAACCAATCAATGAGCATTTATTGAATGCCTACTATAATATCAATATATCATTCCTGTTGGGGAGAGCTCAAGCTTACTTATGCATTAGAAGTAGAGATCAGATTCTAGACATTGTTTATCTCAATTGTTTTTGACACACTAAAAAGAAACAAAGCATTGTTGATGAATATCTATTGTGTCCTAAGGATTTTGGAACAAAGAGCGCATTCAAAAGCTACGTAAGCTCATCCAAAACAGATGACAAAATTCTCTCTACCCAGTACAGCCTGCACAACTCTGATGCAAGCAGTTGAAGGTTGCATTTGGTTGAGAAGCCCAAAGGGGGTGATTCACCAACACAACCACAAGATTCAACCACATACTCGCCTCCTCTTGACACATCTGTGCTAATAAGCCCAAAGTCACACATATCATTAATTTCACTCTTAATTGAACCTTCTAGGACAGACGGGCAGTGACAGCCTAGCCTTGGGAAGGTCTGGCCAGCATCATGCAAACACCAATGAAAGAGACTGCTTTTAAAATATTATAAAGATAAGCTGTCTTGTTTCTTTCTCAACTATCTGAGAAGGATAGCTAAGACCAATTTTAATCTTAAAATACAAGAGTTTTTATTCTAGAAATCATTATTGATTGTAGCAGCTGTACAAGTCGGCTTAGAAGGATACAGTTTTCATTAATCAAATTATTACCTGATACATGAGGAAATCTATTTTTTTAGTTTTGTTTTCTTCCACTGTTACCATATTGAATATATTTGAGAAAGAAAACATGGTGAGGTACATAGGCACATTTGGTGTTGGGAGAACATGCTATGAATCCCAGTTCTATCACTTATAAGCTGTACTATTCTGAAAAGTATATTAAATTTCTTCAAACCTCAATATACTATCTACCTCACAATGTTGCTAAGATCAAAATATAAATGTAAAAATATATTTGTAATATAAAATATAAAAATACCTATGACGGTCTGGCATTTGTTAGGTACTCTTTAAATGTTAACTGAATTTTACTAAGGCTAAACCAATTCATCACCTAGACAGCCACTGACATAAATTTCTTATTCTTTGCTCTAATAGTAATTATACCCTATTTTCAATCACACTAATTCAACTCTCTTTTTATAATCCCATATGGATATTAATTAAAACACATGTATTACTCAAATGCTTTTTACTTATTTTTATGGAATTTTCTTTATAGATCCCACTATGAATTTTACAGTCTTTTCTATAAACCATATGTTATATTTCTTCTGTTTATGAAGATTCTATGTGTGATCTAAAATTAAGAAAATGAAAATTTCATATACATTATCATTTGGTATAAGGAAGCAAAATAATACAGAAAATTTCCTGGCTTCTTTTATGCTGAACTGCTATAACTTTAATAACTTCTGCACTGCAGTGATTATGAAACTAAAGCGTATTTTTAAATGTTAACTCAGAGTGTCAGACGTTTACTTATATTCGGCAAAATCTTAGGAAGAACAAGTTTGAGGACAACACAATAATGTGGGCTGTTAGACATATTTTCTGTCATTCACATTTTATGAATATTCTTACCCTCTAATCATTTTTATCTAAATTATATTGTAATCTTTCTGAGAGTCTTGAAGTTGGAAATAAGAACTTGATGTTAATGTTAATTACAGGAGAAGTTGGAATGTATTTTAAGTCAAATAATCCTTTAGAGGTTTTAAACTTCACTTAATAAGCAGAGGAACCTAGGATAAGATTTTGGGAATTAATAACCCATTTTATAGAGAGAAAGAATCTTGCATCTCACACCACAGAAAATGATCTTATTAGCTTCCTTTTTCTAGATATTAACTTCAGAAAACAGCTTTTTCAAAGAAGCAAATGGAATAATACTTCAAGAAATCATTTTGCTTTTTTATAGCCAAAAACATGACTATTCACAAAACATCACCTCTCTCAGGCTTAACACACCTAACCTTAAGAAAACTAAAATAATCTTTTTAGGACTAATATGTGTATTCATGGATATGTTTAGGGTATTTTTCCCCTAAAATCTGAGCAATGATAAATGATGGATTTTATATTTAAAAGTGGATATCCCTCTCTGGAGGTTATTTGAAACAGAATTCGATCTTTTGAAGCCAGTTGGGTTTTTTGTTGCTGTTGTTGTTGATGTTTAATTATTCACATTCTCCAAATAGCTCTTCAAGTTTTAGAACCACTTTTTTTTCTTAATAAATTTTAGTATCCAAACTAAGTATTTTGGGAGTTTTTTAATGAGAAAATTGGTTTGTTTATGAAGCACGTCTTCCTAAAAAGATAGACCGAGGCACTGATGAACTTAACGATATTTTGTGTGGGCAAATTAGGAAACTAATTCAGAGAAGCAACCCCTCGTAAGCATGCTCTTACCTGTTCTCACAACTTGTTTATTCCATATGGATACCTGTTCCTGGCAAGTTATCCAGTTAGTGAATTTCCTGCCAAAATTCACATCAGATATATTGTTGTATAACTTAACTACCCAGAATAAATCTTTGACGTGAAGGTTGTCATAGGAGACTATGAAATAATATGAGTAGGAACATTTATATAAAGCATATTTCTTTCTGGAAGTTTGATCTCGTTTTCAAGCTCAGTACCTCTGACAGGAAGGAAGCAGCAGGAATCAACTTATCAAATCAAAGACTTGTGGATTTTCTCAATTGCAAATGTCAAAATCCCTCAATAGTTTTTGTAAAATGACTGATACTGTACATATAACAGGTAACTAACAGTGCAATACTTGCACATCTGACCTAAATAGTAGAGTTACCTGCCTGGCCCAGATTGTTACAAAATGAAGGGCATAGAGTAGTAGATGATTCAACTAGCTCCCTAAAGAAGAAAGAGGGGAAATACCTGTGGTCTAAAACAGATGATATTGGGTAATGATTGCTTTGCCTTTAGTTAAGAAATATCAGTGCATATCACAGTAAGAATCCCAATTTATCCTTTAGGATTTTCCTCAGCTCTGCGTTTTTCTGATTTCATCAAGTAGAGGTAGATTATTACAATAAACACGGAGCAGATCTTTAACTCATTATATCATCTCTCTGTATGACCAAGTTTTCAATATAGCCACAACATCACATGTCAGCCACTCCTGGGGAAGTGGAGGTTCACATTGCATTATTCTGCTCCCAGAAGATACTCCCTGGAGCAGAATGGACAGCAGAGGTAAAACTGAGTATGCACAAGCAATGGGCTACCAATTGCTCGTGGACCTTGGCCCCAGCCTTTTATATTAAGCACCTCTGCCTAGGCCCAAACCTCCAGGAAACTTTGCTCCTCAAATGCTCTGCTCTTGAGAGATGCCAGCTGGAGCACAAAGGCATCAAGTCCTGTAATATCAACTGGCATTTCTTCTGGGTTGCAAGCCCTAACAATTACCTGCCAAGCCTTCTAGTCACTTTCACCCACTCAATAAACAACAGGCTCTTTAAGTAGACACTGGAGGGAGCCAAATGGTTGGCTTGCTGGGAAACTTTGGGTAGCTAATGAGAACCCTTCTCCCCCCTTTCCCTCCTGCCCCCCACCCTACTTGTTTTTTTTTTTTTTTTTTATTTCTACCTCCTCTTACCACCACCTACACCCACTAATCCTCCAAGATTGACCCTGTTTGGTGGGAAACTTTTGTCCAGTTTATGGATACAAATTAAATGTGACTTCATTAGATTCTTAATTCAGGTTTGCCTAATTAAGTGCTGTGCTTTTTTATGTCTTCATTATTTCCATTGTCATCATGCTAGTAACAAGTAGCATGTTATAATACACTGAATCAGATAGTCTCCTTAGCCTGTTGTGCTTCCTTAGGATTCTTCTGGTTTCCAAAGACCAGCTGAAATGTCAAAACATTTTTAATTTTGTTTTTATTATACAGGCCATGGCTTATGAACAAATTTAGGTAATCAGCAACTTTGTATTCACATGAAAATGTATACACTTTCACTCACATGCAAGCTAAATAACTCTTTGGGAAGTAATTCTTCTTTCATTCACATTGGCTTTAAAGTGATTTAAATTAATTCTAACCACCCCCTCTCCACCCCATTGGATTGGTTTTACACCCTTTGATGGTGTTGTCTGGGCTTTTCTCTCACATGCTAATGAGGCATTCACTTGAGCTACCACAACTTCATGTAATCCTCTGGGCAATTCTCACACTTTCTAATGTCCCCTTCGTTAGAGAGCTGGGAATCTTGGAGAGAGGAGGGTAGAAAGGGAAGTGAATTACTGGCCTAATATAGACTTACCCTGAAAATATATTCCGAAAACAGAATTGTGTGGCTGACTGCTCTACCCTGGAAGAGTAACCGTCACTGAGGAAGAGACTCATTCCCACCCGCCATGCGGAGACTGTCTACTCAACCAAGAGCAAACCACTGTAGTTTTAGTCTTCCTGCAGCCTGGCTGATCATCAGGTGGTGATTTTAGAAAGGGAAGTGAGTCTATTTCCTGCAAGGCTTGTCTTATCCTTAGATTTCCCCTGACCATGAATTTTACAAATGCCCAAAAAATAAGCTCCTATGAGTGCTTGCTTCCTCACAGCTATGGGTGAAAAGTCTAGATTAAGTCAGGTAAAAGGAGAAATAAGAAAAATATTCCTGCTTTACTATCCCAAGGGAATAAGAATTTCTCCACGAAGTCCTCTAAGACTGTCAAGACTGGCTAGTGACTATACCTTCCTCAAACACATTTTGGAAAGTATCTAGATGGGATATATGACTGAATTGAAGCTTAAAGTGAATATGCTAAAACAGTGGCTTGCACATGACATCACCTTTAAAGCTTTTCCATACCCACCCCTCCCCCTACCCCCAATAAAACCAGAATCACTGAGGGTGGGGCCTAGTCATCAGTATTTTTTAAACTTCCCCACAGGATTCCAGTGGACAGCCAAGACTGAGAAACACTGCCTTAAGAACTAGGGAAAGAACAGGCATTGAGAGCCCAGAACACCGAGATATAATAGTTAGCTTCTGCTACTAAAAGGGCCTCTGCTCAGCACTGTCCATCATTATGCCTCTTTTTTATGTAGGATACTTCAGCTAGACCTAGAGCTAGAAAATCTTTACATTTGGCTACTCTTCTTCACACAGTTCTGTTTTTCAATGTTTCCTTACGTTCCGTGAGTGGATCCTTATAAGATTTAGCTGTGAGTTGCTGTCATCAGTGTGGAGTGAGCACTATTTTGTTTTCCAGAAATACAACCATAGCTAGTAGTAACATCGAACAGGAAAATAATAATTGAAATTTTCTTAACAGCTATTTTCTCTTTTATTTTTGTCTGCATCTTAATTCCTTCTCTTCTGTCTACAAACATGCCCAATGTTTTTAAAATTATAATGCAAAATTCTTCCAAGGCTACATATTTCTTCAAGTCACTGCTCTCTCTTCTTACCTTCATGACTAAACTTAATATACAAGCAGAATATACTCAGTCCCTACACTTAGTATTTTCACTTAGTCTCACAACCAATTATCCCTTAGCCCTCTGTAGTTTGGCTTTTGTCCCCACCACTCTACTGAATGATTTCTTCCTAGTCCTAGATCAACAAGTCCAAATCCGCACCAAATCCAACAACTTCTCCTCAGTTCTCAGACACTTGAAACAGATCTAAATACTTCAAAGCATCTTCAAAAGCACCCTCAAGACACTGGTTTGTCTTCTATTGCTGTGTCATCTTTTCCTAATATTATTCCCTTAATGTAAGTATTTTACAAGTTTCTTTTGTCAGTTCTCTTTTCTTTTGATACCAAGATATCTTAAACTAGGGTCTACAAACTTTTGTGTTTGTGTTTTTGCACATTTTCCCAGCAAGGACATGTATAGCTTTCATCATATTCACAAAACAGTTCATAACTCAAAGAGGATAAGGAACTTAGAATAAATTCACTTAGTCAGAAATCATACTGACTCCTTTGGCTACAACTATCAGCTTCTGAGCAGGTAACAGCTAGTGCTTTACCTATAATCTCCTTACCAAACTCAAGGTTCACATTTTCAAATGCCTGTCAGACACTTCTACTGGATATACAGCTAGCTAGCTCCTAATATCATCACTTCCTACCTCATCAGCCAGGACTTCCTGATGACTTTCCTATGTCTTTAAGGGGATTTTCATATTCTCATACATCCAGGAATATGGCCTTAGAATGCCAAAAAAAATTCTGCCTCCATATCTTGAGTCAATAAATCTAGTTGTTTCCATTTCCAAATGGCATCTTGAATTCTCTCCTCTTTCAACATCTACATTCACCATCTTGTTTCAGAGTTTTATTTCCTCTTAAGTGTTCTATTACTAGAGTCTCCAACTTGGATGATTCTCTTTAGTCTTTCCCATTCTAATCATTCTCTACACATCTAACAGATAAGTCTTCCTAAACTTCCTCTCTAATTAGGTTTTTCCCCTATTTAAAACCTTCATAGTTCCCAATTGCCTACTGAATTAATTATTCAGGCTTTCAGGTTTCCTTACTGGGTGGCCCCAACTTATGTTTTCATGCTCATCTTCTAATATCCTTAAACATTCTCTTAACTGTAAACTGGACAACACAGATGATCTGTGTTTTCCTGACCTCTAGATGTCTTTTATATTATGTCCAGGACAAGTTACTCTGACTTTCTTCAAAAATCTTATTCATCCTTCAAGTTGTTTCTCAAATGCAGCCTTCATGAAATATGAAGAATATGAAAATATGAATATGAAAATATGAAATATGAAATATTCCCTCTTCTTTTATTTCTTGACCAAAAAATACAATAACCCTAAAACCTACTCATTTTTAGAAACTTAAAAAATTTAATGTCACCTAATCCAAGATGAGAGTTTTTGATTTCCTCAATTTCATGAATATGCCCTTCCACATGTTTTTGCAACTATTTTCAATAGCACTTATTTCATCGCATGGTAATTATATATTTTCATGTATGACTCTTTCATCAGATTTTCAATATTTAAGGGTAAATAGGTATTTTCTTTTATCTTTTTATCCCTGAAGTTAGCACAGTATCAAGCACACAGTAAATGTACAATTAATATAAAATGCCTCTTAACTATTTGATTTGCCAAATTCTGTGCCCATAATATTTTGTTTCCAAAAAAATTCCTATTTATATTTTCCCAATCATTCCTCTCTTATGCTCCAACAAGCCATTTGAGAGTAGACAGTTTTACTCACCACACACTCAATAATATCAACTGAAATGGATAGAATTATTAAAATTATTTGAGAAAATTGAGGATATGTCAATATTGGGAATTGTTTTAATCTAGAGGTCTGACTACAATCTCTAATGCTTCCAATACTCTCACTTTCTTGTTCCCATGTCAATTGTTCATCAACTGCCCCAAAATTTGAACCCTTAATTCAATTCTTTCAGTGTATTAGCCCTGCTTCAACAATATCCCATTTCCTTCTTTACTCAATCTAAATTTTATTGTTAATTGTCTGAACCATTCACCTGCTGCAACTCTTAGTTCTCTAATCTCCTCATCCATTTACTAGCTTCACTATTAAAAAGACTCAATTGGACATTCAGTCAATGCAGCACTACTGGAACCATCCAACAACCAAGAAAAAGCCCACTATTCTTTAGTAAACAAGTTCAACTCAAATAGAAAGAAACCTTAATTTTCCCACTGCTGCCAAATTTCTGGGGGTTTTTTGTTGTTATTTTTGTTGTTTCAACTGCTGTTTTCTTTGTTTTTCCCACCCCTGGATAAAGTCCCAGCCAGGTCAGATAGATTCTCCTAATCCATCTTAGGTGATAAAATGTCTAGTCCATTCTAAAGAGTATCCAGTCCAGTCCAGTCTATTGTGAAATCAATCAGTCAAATATAAAACATCTTTCCTTCTCCATCTCAGGACTATTGACACTTAGGAGGCCTGTAGTAGAGGAGGGATTGCAACTGGCATCTTTTCCTACTATCCTTCTCCCCGATTCCATAAATAGTTCCTTGGCCCCTCCACCGTTAGGCTAAGACAGGGAATGTTGAGAAAAGAGATAAATGAGCAATAAAGTCTACCTTGGCAGGCATAGTTATGATCTGCCATCAGTTCCTTCTGTGTATAATGTATATCCAAGGTATATATATGGAGCACATTTGTGGCTTCCACAGAGTATTGCCCTTTTGCCTACCTTCTTTGCACTAGAAACATCTACAACTTTGCAGATATAGCAGTGCCTTTCCTCTAGATGCTTCCTTATCTCAAGTGGTTGTTTGGGACAGGTTTCCTTTTAAGGAGACCATGAACCAGCTCCTTTATAGGGGAACATATATGGTACATGGGAAACACATCTTTACCCCTTTGATGGTGGAAATGTAACTAGCTCCCAAAGCATCCCCTTGTCTTATTAGTCTGCCAGATCCAGCCAGGCCCGAAATTTTTATCATGTCCCTTAAACTCTAGGAGACTTATGTCAAGCTTTCCAGGTAGTTTTCACAAAGCCCTTTCTCTAATTTGGCTTAAAAGGCACAAAAGTACCTCCACACCCCTTTCCATCGGTGTGTGGAAACTGGTATACACACAGAAGACCAAAGCTCTCTAAAAATAGTACCTCTTCTTCAATATCTTTTAGATCAATATTGATCAATACTTTATCACCTATACCCCAGGTGATAAAGTAAGAGTTGCAAAACCAATTTCACGACCTTTTTTAGCATGTCATACATAGATAAGCTGTATTCTATGGTATTGTTATCAGCAGTAGGACTCTAGCTGAACTGAAACAGAAAGATTCCCAGTTGTTTATATCATATTTTCATATTGTTATCTCTTATGTCAAAGACATGGCTGAGCACTCAGCACAATACATCCATTCCGGTAATTGTCTTTTTTTCACTTTGTTCTTTATTTTCCCTTTATAGCTCCGATTCCTCTCTACTCAACTGACATCATCCTTACTGGTAGCAAGTGATCTTGCATTCTATTCCATTTGGAAAACTCAACATACCAAGAATGATTTCTCTTAATTATTCCTCCATCTCAAAACTTACTGGGACACCCATTCTTGCCTGCTTCTCACCAGTGTTAGAGGTTTCCTATCCACTGTCTGAAATCAAGCCGCCTACCTTTTCAGGTTTCTCTCATTACCTCTTCCAGTTTCCTTCATGCCTTCCTGCAATGCCCCATTTATGCCAATGGCTTTTCTCACTCTGTATACTTTCATTAAATAATGTTATGGTTATCATTTCAACTACCTCCTCTATGCTGATGGTTTCTCAATCCACATTTCTTCACTGATAGATATATTCTGAACATTTCACCTGAACATCATACAGACATTTCAAACTCAATATCCCAAACTGAATCCATTCTCTCTCCAATATGCTCCTTCTCTGTGTCTCAGCACCACCATCCCCCTGGTCACCCAAACAAGAAACATGAGAATCAACCTTTACTCCTTCTATCTCTATATTTAATCATTCTCCAAATCCAAAACATTTTTAGCTCCTACTATTTTTATATCTTTTACCTCTTACCCACCTTTACCTGCTCTAAACTAGGATCAACTACAACAGGCTCCTAACTCATCTGCCTGCACTGAAGTCCTGTTCTCCTCTAAAACCAGTATATTGGTTATCTACTCTTGTGTAACAAACTGCACCAATATGTAGCCATTTAAAACAACAAATATTTATTATTTCACATGGTTCTGATGGTCAGGAATCCAAGAGTAGCTTAGCTGGGTGGTTCTGGCTCAAGGTCTCTCCAGAGATTGCAGTCAAGCTGTTGGTTGGGTCTAAAATCATCTGAAGACTTGATCAGGACTGAAGAATCCACTCCCAAAATGGTTTTCTCATGTGGCCATTGACAGAAAGCCCCAATTCCTTGCCACATGGGCCTTTCTACAAGGCTTCTTGAGTGCTCTTACAACATGGCAGAGGTCTTTCCCAGATCCATGATCCAAGGGAAAGTGAACAAAGAGGAGGCCAAAATGACTTCTATGGCCTAGTCTCTGAAGTCACATACCATCACTTTGATTTTATTCTCTTTGTTAGAAGTGAGTCATTAAGTTTAGCCCACATTCAAGGGGAGGGAAGTCAAGCTCTACCTTCTAAGAGAAGGAATATCAAAGAACTTGCAAATATATTTTTAAATCACCACAGCCAGTATCTTTACAACTGTTAGAAAAAAATCAATTAAAGCTATAAATCTATCACTCACCTGCTGAAAACCTAAAAGATGTCTCCCATCAGCCATAGGCTGCAAAATTTCTTTACGTGACTTACAAGGCTCTTAATGATCTGATCCCTAAGTGTGTCTACAGCTTCATGACCCATCACTCCTTCTTCATATATTATCTTCTGAAAACACTAAATAGCTTGTTATCCATTATATAGCATGTTATTTCTTGACTCCAAGACTTTTCTAAGACTATACTTTCTGCATAGAATTTCCTACCCTCAGTGATTGACTAAATTATATTTATTTATTAAGTCTCAATGTATGTATCACACCTTCACTTAAGAAGCATTCTTAGAACTATGACTCTTATCCCTAAGCATATGACTCATCTCTTCCTTACTTCTTAAGACTTATCACTATAGTAACTGTTTTCTATTATTTATATAATAACAACTTGTACATATTCTCTTTATACAAATAGATTGTAAGCTCACTGAGGGCAACATATTACTTATTTTGTATCCCTATATAAATTAAGATAACACTAATTGCTATGATAAACAATGCCAAAAATCTTAACATATGTTTACATTTTGATGACATACTTAATTTTCAGGGCTTTTTGGAGATTCAGTAGTACAATCCATGTGGTCTAACAGTTGTTGGATCTTCTTATTCCTTTCTAGAATAGATACTTCTATTCAAGTAGGATTTATTGACCCTTATGGCACCCTCCATAGGTCAGAAGTGGTAAGTCACACTCAGTTATAAGTCTAAGGAAAATACCACATCCCTGCCTCCAAAGTATTCTGTATTGGAGCTTCAAGAAAACCAGAATTAAAACTCAAGTAGTCTTAAACTGAGAGCTAGCAAACAAAATCTAAGTGCAGTGAGAGCTAATACCCTACGAATGGTCCTTAAAAAAGCAACACTAAGAGAGAGAGTAAGGCTCCCATTTATACAGCCAGATCTGTACTTAACATGTCTTTGGTAGGCTGGCAAATAGGATTAGGAATGCAAGTGAACTATTGTCATCAATGCTTTGAAACCATTATACTAAGAAATTATACTCTAAGTAGAATAATGATTTGATCGATTTCTAGTCAAGTTTGATTTTCCGATTTTCTGGGCAAAGACTTAAATCCAAAACAGAATGAGGAAACCAAGATTCTTCTTGCTAAAAGAAGCAGTGTATTTATTTAAAACCTTTCCATAGACTCAAATGTCTCAGAAGTTTTTTCTCTGAAATATGTTCAAGAAGTAAAAATTCCAAAAATAATCCACAATATAGACTTTTTTAAAAAATGAACTTTAAATTCTCTTTAATTTTAAAACTATTTTTATTCTGTTAGATCTTTCAACAATGAGAAAGGTAGAGATAAGTGTCAAGAAACAGAAGTAAGAACAAGATCTCAAATATCAAAAGAAGGGCATAACTGCATTCAGCAGTATATTTGTCCCATTAGGGAAAAAAATAAACAAAAACAAAAAAACTCTTAAGCCTAAGAGGTTTTTTTTCTCCCCAAGCTAAAGCTCTCAGCAGAAGCTACATGAATTTCATCAATATGTTTATATATTTCCAAGCCAAGAAATTCTGTAAAGATTACCCAAGTATCTGATGTAGCATCTGGCAAGGGATGAAGTATATCTCACAAGGACCTAGAAAAAAATAACTGTTAGAAGAGTTGCTGATGTGATCAAGACGATTCTAGATTAAAATCTAAAGAAGAAAAGAAAAATATCTCAATAAAGTATGACTTAATACCATAGAAAACAATAAATATATAATAATAACATAAAAAACTAATAACAAGAGGAAATACCAAATAATTCTGTATAGAAAAGCAGCAGGATATGGGGAATGTGAAAAAAATACATCTTCAAACCAATATACAAAGGCAGAGAGAATAAATCTAACAAACATAATAAATTTTGTTTTAAGATAGATATAATCTTATAGGTATATTGTAAATTTTAGTGGTATAACTAATGACTAAAATATGTAAATTGAAAGATATACTTTGTTAAAAAATTAAAATGGGCCAGAGACTAGCTTCTCTTTTAAGAAGATGCAAATAATCACTAAAAATCATATCCATAACTGTAGCAAATTTATTTAGTGGAAAAAATAACAAAATTTGGAGCAGGGGAAAGCATAAAATAAGAGGCAGAAATCCTACAGGCAGTTGGGCAATAAGGTAGGCTATGTATTTTGTTGAAGTATATGACACTTGGTCTTAGCCAAAAGGCCAGGAAGTAAACAGATGAAGTATGTGAACAAAGATTTTCTAGTAGACCCTTATATAGAAGTGGGGTAAAGTAATAAAGAGGCAGTATTTAGCCATCTTTTAATCTGCTAGAAACCTCTTTTGGCAAACTCAGAGCATCTAATACAGCCATGCTTTGATTTTGGTCATTCCTCCCTTTCTCCAGTCTATTTCTTCACAACAGTAGGTACCAAGACTTTCAACCTACATTCTCAGCCTCATGCAGTCCTTAAGCCAATCTTGATTGGGGAAGTTCATATATATTAAATTCAAACCCACAAGTAGATTGATGTAAGTGTTTGGAGTCCTAGGCATTTGCCTGTTTACTATCCCTGAACCTTTATCAAACCATTTTGTATTTCCACATTTGTATGCTTTGACTTCCACTTAATTTCTATTTACTGCTAAAGGGTCTAATTAGAACAAGATTCTTAGCTTAAGCATTAATCCACTTGGCATCCTGACACTTTTTAAAACTATGTCTTTTAGGGGAAGTAGCCCCAGAACATCAGATTTCCAATTGCTAGCCCTGCCTAAGTCTGATAAACTAATTGGAACTAAACTACTCTCCTTACCGTCATCATCTGGAGACCCTCTTCCCATCACCTGATCAAACCTTGCTTTTTGGCTCCCGATTTCTTTTTGCCCCATTGGCCTTTTGCTAATGTCAAGAATATTTTCTCACCAAACCAGTACAAGAAATATTACTCTGCTATTAATTTGCTCTTTTAGAAGACCACAGAAAAGTAATATATTTATCTGAAAACAAGGGTAGCATAAAAGAATATTGCTAAGATCTTTATCAATTCTAAAATTTATTTTGTAATTTTCAGTCTGTTTGAGAGGAAAAACTTACTGGGAAATTGATAGGTGACTTGGGAAAAGGTAAATATGTTATCCAGCCCAGATAAAGATACTCTAATCTGGAAAGAAGATCTCTAAAATTTCAGAGAAATAGCAAGGAAACTTTCAGATGAAAAAAAATTACTCACAAAAGAATGGGAAACTAAAATTAAATGCTCCATAGTTTTAAATGATCACATAAAAAAAATCATCTAAATAAATTATTGTAACTGGTTAGTTACAATAACTGTCTGAAAAGGTGAGATTTTTAAAGCATAAGAATATTCAAAATAATTTTACGTAAAAGCAAAATTTAGAAGAGCCTAAATTGCCCAAAAAGGAAACTAGTGAGTAAATTTTAATGTAATAAAATAATTTGAAAAAAATTAAAATTTTGTTGTACAAAACTATTGCATGCCATGGGAAAAAATCTTACAAAGTAAAAATCTAGAATAGAAATATGTAAATGGTCCTAACTTTAAAAATACATATGCATAAAAATGAAGTATATTAAAATATGAATAGTTATTATCTCTAAGTGGTAGAATTACAATTGATTTTTATTTTCTTCTTTACACTAGTCTCTGGTTTTCAACATTTCTTCAGTAAATACTTCTTTTATAAACAGAAAAAAACATTTGAAAGGTCACATACAAAGGTAGATGAAGGAGCACACAACTACGAATTGAATCTAATAAGAATGGTACAAACCTTTAAGGACAGTGTCAGAATTGCAAAAGCAATAACTTGGGATTATGAATAATGCTAGGAAGATGAAAAGAATTTTTAAAGTTATGTTTAAAACAAGAACAAAAGAATGGACTAAACTCATTCCTCCAAGCAGAGAAGGTCATGTTAACATTGCTTCTCATTTTCCATCGAAGCAAATCATCACATTGGAAGGAAAGCATGTGGCTGAGGGTGATTCCGAGGTAGCTAAGAATATTGTAAGGGAGCACCTAATAACGTTAAATGATTTTATGTCTCCAAGTGCAAGGAACTTACATTCCAGTGTCTAGAAGGAATTTACAGATAGAATGATGACATTTCAGATGTCATATCTGAGAAATCACAGCAATTAGGAGAGGTGAGAAAAATCTGGAAATGGACAAATATTTATCCACTTTTCCAATGAAGACATAGAGATGTGTTATGAAAACTGTTACACACTGAACTTTTTTTTCATTTCAAAATATAAAGGGGGCACAAATGTTTTTGTCATATGGATACCTTGTATAATGCTTAAGTCGGGGCTTTTAGTGTGGCTGTCACCAGAATAGTGTCACTGTACCCAATAGATAAGGTTTTATTCCTCATGCCCCTTCCACCTTCCCTCCTTATTGGTTTCCAATGCCCTTTACATCTCTTTGTGCCCATGTGTACCCATAATTTAGCTCTCATTTATTAGTGAGAACGTGGTGTTTATTTTCCCACTCCTGAGATACTTCATTTAGGATAATGGTATCCAGTTCCACCCAAGTTGCTGCAAGATATTATTTCATTCTTTGTATAGCTAAGTAGTACTCCATGGACTATATATCACATTTTCTTTATCCACTCATGAATTAATGGACACTTAAGTTGATTCTGTATTTTTGCAATTGTGAACTGTGCTGTGATAAACGTTTGAGTTCAGGGATCTTTTTCATAAAATGACTGCTTTTCCTTTGGGTAGATACCCAGGAGTGGGATTGCCAGATAGAATAGTAAGTCTACATTTATTTCTTTGAGGACTATCCATATTGTTTTTCATAGAAATTGGACTAATTTTCAGTCCCACAAATAGCGTATAAGAATTCCTTTCTCTCTGCATCCATGCCAGCATCCAACTGTTCTTTTACTTTTAGTAATAGCCATTCTGATAGGGGTAAGGTGGTATCTCACTGTGGTTTTAATTTGCATTTCCCTGATGATTAGAGGCTTTGAGTATTTTTTAATATATTTTTTGGCCATTTGTCTACCTTCTTTTGGAAAACTTCTGTTCATATCTTTCACCCTCTTTTTGATAGGGTTTTTTTTATTGCTGATCTGGTTGAGTTCTTTGTAAATTCTGAATATTAGCTCTTTGTGGAGGTATAGTTTGTGAATATCTTCTCCCATTCTGTAGGTTGTCTGTTTACTCTGTTGATTATTTCTTTGGCTGTGCAGAAGCTTTTTAATTTAATATCCCAGGTATTTATTTTTATTGTTGCTGATTTGCCTTTGGAGTCTTAGTCATAAATTCTTCGCCTAGGCCAATGTCTACAAGAGTTTTTCCTAGGCTTTCATCTAGAATTTTTGTGGTTTCATTCCTTACATTTAAGTCTTTTATCCTCCTTGAATTAATTTTTTTATATGTTGAAAAAGAGATAGGGATCCTATTTCATTCTTCTGCATGTGGCTATCCAGTTTTCCCAGCACCATTTGTTGAATAGGGCTTCTTATTCCCAGTGTATGTTTCCATCTGCTTTTTCACAGATCAGTTGGTCATGGATATTTGGTTTTATTTCTGGGTTTTCTATTCTGTTCCTTTGGTCTATGTCTCTTTATACCAATAACCTGCTGTTTTGGTTACTATAGACTTGTAGCATAATTTGAAGTCTGATGATGTGATATTTCCAGATTTGTTCTTTTTGCTTAAGATTGATTTGACTATTCAGTCTCTTTTTTTATTATAAATAAAGCTTAGAATTATTTTTTCTAGGTCTATGAATTACAATGCTGGTATTGTGATTGGGATTGCATTGAATCTGTAAGTCACTTTGGACAGTATGGACATTTTAACAATGTTCATTCTATCAATCCATGAGCATAGGATGTTTTTCCATTTGTTCGTGTCATCTGTGATTTATTTTATCAGTGTTTTGCAGTTTTCCTTGTAGAGCTCTTTCATCATCTTGGTTAAGTATATTCCTAGGGTTTTTTCTTTTGTTTTGGTTTGGTTTTATTGGAGATATTGTAAATGGTATTGAGTCTTTGATTTGACTCTCAGCTTAACTGTTGTGAATATGCACAACTTATACTGATTTGTGTACATTTTTTATTTAACCTGAGACGTTGCTCAATTTATTTATTAATTCTAGGAGTCTTTTTGGGGAGTCTTTAGGATTTTCTAGACACAAGATGATATCATAGGCAAAGAGAGATAGTTTGAATTTCTCTTCTCCAGTTTGGATGCCATTTATTTCTTTCTCTTGCCTGATTGTTCTGGCTAGAGCTTCCAGTCCTATAACGAATAGAAGTGGTGAGAGTGAGTACTCTCTTCTTGTTCCAGTTATTAAGGGAAATGCTTTCAAATTTTTCCAATTCAGTATAATGTTGGCTGTGGGTTTATCATATGTGGCTTTTATAATTTTGAGATATGTTTCTTCTATTCCCAATATGTTGAGGGTTTTTTTATCATGAAAGGGGGATGGATTTATCAAATGCTTTTTCTATATCTATTGAGATGATTATGAGTTGTTGTTGTTGTTGTTTTTTACTTCTGTTTGTGTGGTGAATCACATGTATTGATTTGTGAATATTGAACCATCTTTGCCTCACTGGAGTAAAACCCACTTAATCACGGTGAATTATCTTTTTGATGTGCTGTTGAATTTGGTTTGTTAGTATTTTGTTGAGAATTTTTGCATTTATGTTCATAAGAGATATTGGTCTTTAGTTTTCATTTTTTATTGTGTCCTTTCCTGGCTTTGGTATCAAGGTGATACTGGCTTTGTAGAATGAGTTGGGAAGGATTCCCTCCTTCCTTATGTTGTGAAATAATTTCTGTAGGATAGGTACCAGTTCTTCTTTTTAGTTCTAGTAGAATTTGGCTATGAATTCACTTGGTCCAGGGATTTTTTTGTTATTGTTCTTGTTGGGAGATTTTTAATTCTGCTTCAATCTCACTCTCATTATTGGTCTGTTCAGGATTTCTATTTCTTCCTGATTCAGGCTTGAGAGGTTGTGTGTTTCTAGTAATTATCCACTTCTTCTAGGTTTTCTAGTTTGTGTACCTAGAGGTTTTCATAGTATTCATGGTTGATATTTTATATTTCTGTGGTATCAGTTTTAATGTCTCCTTTTTCATCTCTGATTGATTTTATTTGACTCCTTTCTTTTCTATTTCCAGTTAATCTGGCTAGTGGTCTATCAATTTTGTTTATATTTTCAGAGAAACAACTTTTCATTTCATTGATCCTTTGTATTCTTTTTTGGTTTTGATTTCATTTAGTTCTGCTCTGAGCTTTGTTATTTTTTTTCTTCTGCTGGCTTTGGGCTTGCTTTGCTTTTCTTTTTCTAGCTCTTTGAGGTGTGTCATTTGATTGTTAATTTGTGATCTTTCTGTTTTTTTGATGTAGGCATTTAAGGCCATGAACTATCCCCTTAGGGCTGCTTTTACTGTATGCCATAGATTTTGAAACTTTGTGTCCCCTTTGTCATTCAGTTTGGGGAATCTATTGATTTCCATCTTAATTTCATCATTGACCCAAGAATCATTCAACAACAGGTGGTTTCATTTCCATGAATTTGTGTAGATTTAAGACTTTCTCTTGGAATTGATTTCTAGTTTTATTACACTGTGGTCTGAGAAGATACATGGTATAATTTCACTTTTTTAAAATTTACAATTTATTGAGACTTATTTTGTGGCCTAAGGTATGGTCAATCTTGGAAAATGTCCCACATGCTGATGAGGAGAATGTATATTCAGTAGCTTTCGGTAGAATGCCCTATAAATGTCTGTTAGGTCCACTTGGTCCAGAGTCATTTAAGTCCAGTGTTTCTTTATTGATTTTTTTGCTTCAGTATTCTGTCAAGTTCTGTCAGAGACATGTTGAAGTCCCTGGAAGTTATTAATATGATGCTACTACTTATTTCTTTGTTTAGATCTAGTAGAATTTATTTTATCAATCTGAAAGCTCCTATGTTAGGTACATATATATTCAGAATTTTTTAAGTTCTTGTTGAATTGTTTTTATTATTATGTATTGACCATCTCTGTCCTTTTTTATCATTGTTGATTTGAAGCCTATTTTATCTGCTGTAAGAATGGCTATACCTGCTCACTTTTGGTTTTCATTTGCATGAAATATTTTTTTTCATTCCTTATCTTGAGTCTGTATGGGTCCTTGCTAGTTAGTGGGTTTTTTGGAGACAGCATATATTTGGGTTGTATTTTTTCATTTATTCAGCTAGTCTATGTCTTTTAAGTGGGGCGTTAAGACTGTTCACGTTCAGTGTTAGTATTGGTATGTGGAATATTGTTCTGTTCATCATGTTGGTTGATACTTCATTGTTTTGTTTTCCTTCTTGTGCTGTGGTTTATAAGAGCTGTGAGCTTTAAATTTGGGGTATTTTACACTGTAAGGTATCCATTGTGCTATTCCATGTATAATGTACTTTTGAACATTTCTTATAGGGCAGATCTGGTAGTGACAAATTCCCTTAGTGTTTGCTTGTCTGCAAAAGTCTTTATTTCTCCATCATTTATGAAACTTAGTTTTTCAGGACACAGAATTCTAGACTGGCAGTTGTTCTATTTAAGAAGACTAAAAATGGGGCCTCCATCCCTTCTGGCTTATAAGATCTTTGCTGAGAAGTCTGCTATTAACCTGCTGAGTTTTCCCATATAGATTAGTTGTTGTTTTCATCATGCAATTTGTAGAATTTTCTCCTTCATTTTGACTTTGGCCAGATTGATGATTATGTGTCTTGGAGATGTCCTATTTGATATAAATAGGTGCTTGATGACTTCTTGGTGCTTAATGACTATCTTTTATCTGTACATCTGAATCTCTGGCTATACCAGGGAAGTTTTCCTCAATAATTCCTTCAAATGGATTTTCATACTCTTTGCTTTTTCTTCTTCTCCCTCAGGGATGCCTGTAATTTGTATATTGGCTCACTTTACACAGCCCAATATTTCTCTAAGTGATTGTTCATTCTCATTTATTCTTTTGTCTCCATCTTTGACTGACTGGGTTAGTTTCAAAGTCTTGTCTTCAAGCTCTGAGATTCTTTCTTCTGCTAGGTCTAGCCTGTTGTTGAAGCTTTCTGCTGTATTTTTAAATTCTGTAAGTGACTTTTTTATTCCTTTAAGTTCTATTTATATCCTCTCTTATGTTATCTTTCTCTTTACAAACTTTTTCATTTTTTAATTCATGTCTTGAAATTTTTTTTGGCTTCTTTGTGTTGGTTTTCAACATTCTCTTCAATTTCATTCATCTTATTTGCCATCTATATTCTGAATTTCATTTCTGACATTTCAACAGTTTCCTTTCGGTTTGGATCTGTTGCTGTAGACCTATTGTGATCCTTTGGGGGTGTCAAACTGGCTTGTTTTTTAATGTTGCCAGAGTTCTTTTGCTGGTTTCTCTCATCTGAAACCTTTTCGCTCAGCTCAGGTCAGATAGGTTTGTAGCATACTTATTTTCCTATTCTGGAAAGTCTCCTACTTAGTGAGAAGAAGGAGAAGTCACTAGATGGTACTTTTTTGTCATATTCTGGAGGATTGACCCGGCAGGAGAAGTGTGCATGCACTGAGAGCCTATAATATAGCTGTTCTGTGTTGTCTCATTCCCCTGTGATTGTCACAGTCCAAGCTGGTGCTGGATGATCTTTGTGCAGAGTGTTGGGTTGTTCCCCAGGCCACTGTTGGAAGTTCGGGCAGAGTGCTAGGCAAGTCCCTCTCCACAGCATTGTGGGAGATTGCTCTGCCTGAGTCTCCCCATGGGTGTGGCAGTGGCAGCTGGGTGAGGCTATCTAGGTGGTGATTGCAGGTTTTGCAGCTGAAGGCATTCACTCCACCTGGGTCTACGTGCAGTGGTGGCATGTGGCTAGTGGGTCTGTGGAAGAGCATTAGATTGTGGCTATGGGTCCCACCAGGCAGCAGGTGGGAGCTGTGGGGGTAGTTCCTTTCATGTGGCACGTGGGAGCCATGGGGAATGGCCACAGAGTCAGACCACCAGGCAGCTGGGGCTCTTTCCCTGCCCAGGTCCCACTGAGGCAGATGCAAAGGGGCTTACGTTGGTAGCACCTGTTCTGCTCAAAGCCCCTTGAGGAGGGAGGGGCACGAAGCTCCCAGATGTGAGACATGCAAGAGTGTCTGCTCTACCTGCTCCCTCCTTGGCCTGGGCAATGCTTGGGTAGTTGTAGCAAAGCCAAGCCCTGTGTAAACCAGGTACTTTGGATCTGAGAATTCAGAATGGCATCAGTTGCAGTGATCTGGGAATGGAAGCCACTGGGTCCCTGCTGTGCCTGTTCTCCAGTGCAATGTCACTGCCCAATCTCCAAGCAGCTCCCTGATTAGTCCAGTGGTGTGTGTGTGGGTTGAGGGGGGGGCCTTCACACAACTCAGATTGCAATGTCCACAGGGAACCATAAAGTCCCGGGTTCTCGCCTCTTATCCTTCCCCATGTGTGGATGTTTTCCCCAGATATCTTCTGATCTTGCTGAGTGAATCACCCTCTCCTTCATTCTGAACATGTCCTGTTGCTTCCCTGATAATTTACAATGCTCTCTCCAGGAAAGCCCATCTGTAGGTGGGCATCTACTTGCAACTTTTAATCCTCTCTTTGAGAGTGGCATGCATGGGCTGCTTCTAGTCCACCATCTTACTCTAGCTGACTTACTATGTACTCATCTTAACGTTATTTATTGAATGTACCTTTAAGGAGATTTTGATTCCTTAGAAAGTGATGTGGAGCTCCTAAGTCAGAATATTTTCAGTGTAAGGCATTTCTGGTTTGGTGATAAGGTTAGTAGTTAGTAGATCAATATTTTCTCCAAGGTGAGAAGGATATAGTACATAATTTTAAAGCTTCTTTCTAATTCTGAAATTTCATGATAAGCGAGAGTTTTCTTGATTTCACATGGCTTTTGGAAAAGTTTCTTATTATCACTGTGAGCAAGATGGACTGCATAGACTAGAGAATAATATGCTAGAAGTACATTTTAATAGCTAGGTAAATGGTCCACATGATATTGATTAATGTGTCATGTAACCCTTGATTCATCTCCCTCTCTGTAGTGATTTGCCGTGGAGCTGTACTCTCTTGTCTGACCATTTTATCAATGATCAGAATAATGAAGACACAGGTGACAGGCATATCACATCTATAGATATCATCAATTTGTAGAAGGAAATATATTGAAATAAATGAATGAATTTGGATTGAAAAAGATTTCAATAAGTTATTATGTGATAAAACCAACAGAATACACATACATAAATATATTTTGACTAAATACAAAGAATTGCACCTTTAAAAAAAGCTTGACAAATATGGGATGAAGGAACTGCCTTATTAATGTTTCCCATGGGAAAAAACCCTTCAAATTTTATTTTTATGCAAGTGCAATATAGCCCAAAATTGTTCTGGATGGTCACATTGAGCTTATTCAGAGGAATTAGGAATGACGGGGAATTAACCACTTAGCCTAATCTGACTTCACTCACATGGGCAAATAAAATTAAACACACCAAACAGCCAATATTTTAGAAAGAAGAGAGATTGCCTTATCATGAGCATAAGACTAGGAAGAAAATAGAAGTAGCTGCATTAGCATTTGCAGTCCCTCCCCTCTCCCTCACTCCCTCGCTTACCCTCCTGATCTTCTCCATCAGAAACAGCGTCTTTTCCCAGGGTCCTCTTTCATATACTTCACACTTTATTGGGTCATTACTCCTAAAATCTGCCTGGGGAAGTTTGCTAGTTACCTAAAAATAGTAATCAAACTATTTTGGTGGCTAGATCAGACTAACCAGCACAGACAAATTTATCTCTAATTTGTTTACTCAAAGCCATGCATTAAAGGCAAAGTATATTCAACATCACCCTTGGTTTCTTTCTCTTGGGTCACAGGGTAAGATAATCACAATATTCTTTAGGAAATTCTCTATATTTCATCTAAAGAAAAAAATCAAAATACAGACTTGGGCTTCACTAATAGAAATGAAGTGTGCAGAACCGGGAAAGCAACAGGCTGTCCTGCTGACCTCTTCAGGATCCCACAGCTCAGCTAGAATACTCTGAGCAGTTCTGCAGGCACATTGTGAAAGGCATATGAGGTTCTAGAAATGAGCAATTATTATGATAAAGCACATAGGAACCACAAAGCATGAGGATCGCTGAAGGGACCATGGGTATTTTGAAAGAAAAGACTTAAAAGGACTGTCACAATTGGAATAACATATTTTATGATTCATCGTATTTGCTATTGACTTTAGTCACAATCTCTCTGAAGGATGAATTAGTTTTAATGAATAAAACTTAAGGGAAAGTTGTAAAGAACAACCTTCAGACAATACAGCCTACTTTAGCAAAACCCAAATCTCCAAGATTTAATCTGTGGACAGTGAGATAACTAAAAGAACTGCCTCCGTCTTCCAAAGTTTCATCTCTCCCTAAAAGTTCTTTACCATTTATTCCAGCTGCCTCCACTATGCAGGCTTGGGGTCTTCTCTTCTCATTTTAATATGTCTCACTTTAACACACAATATTGAATAATTTTTTTTTCTTAGTCCCCTATAGCATAATTTAGACAGATTAAAGCTTTCAATAAGACTTTATTAAATACTAAATGGTTGCAGAGGAAGAATGATCACAGTGAGTACAAGAGCTGCAAAAATTAGAAGCCCAAGGTTCTGGGCTCACACAGCTGGCCTGTTCTCAGAGCTTCCAGGTCCTTCCCATTCCACATGCTCTTAGAAATTAGCTACACTTTAGCCATCAAAGACAAACCCAATTTCATAGTTACTTCTCTTTGATCCCTCACAATTAGTAAATCCTGGCCTGCCTGTATGTAATGTACTGTTTCTCTCGACAGTACAAATCAAGAGAAACTTAAGTTCTCTCTCCTCTACGCCTAGGGTCTCTCTTCCTACTCTCTGGCCCAATCCACAATATGGTTCTATGCTCAACTATACCTTAAGGCAGCACAATTATCACAACATTCGTATAGCAGGATTAATATACGCACACAGTAAACAGCATGATTTTCTTCTCCTAAACGAAAGAAAACAACGTCTGCCATCATCCCTTTTATTCAAATTTGTACTGTAGATCTTAGCCTAAAGAAACAAAAGACAGAAAGAAAGGAAGAAAGGAAGAAAGGAAGAAAGGAAGGAAGGAAGGAAGGAAGGAAGGAAGGAAGGAAGGAAAGAAGGAATGAAGGAAGGAAGGAAAGAAGGAATGAAGGAAGGAAGGAAGAAAGGAAAAGAAAAGAAAAGAAAGAAAGAAAACAAGGAAGAGAAAAGAAAAATATTCTCAAGCAAGTAGAGCTATAACAAAATTGATAACAGCAACTTTATCAACACAGAAAGTTTTCAACATAAGTTAAGGGATCCACAGTTCAGTATATCAGAGGGGATCTCTACACTGGCCAAGAAGGTTGAGCCATCTAGGTTAATTCTAATATCTCATCAGTTTCTAAGATTAAAGGATTCTATATTTCATTTACATTTTCTTTTTTCTCCAGACATTTTATATACTGTATCACATTAATGGAATTAAACAGAGAAAATAAGACCAATGTATCCTAGCATCAATAAGAAATAAACATATTCTTTTTTCAGTGTGTCTACATTATTTATCAACGGATCCATTTTTAATTTAGGAAAGTTTTTGGTGGCCAGAGGGTAAGGTGGGGTATGGAATCCATGCCAATAGCAGCTGGCAAGCATGAGAAAATGGAGCAATGGCCCAATATCTAATAAATGCCTGAGGAGATAGTATAAAGTCTCTGGAATACATTTTTATGCTGGAGTAACATCTTACCACGGGGTTTTCCTGCTTTGAACCCTATGTTTTCTTCGCACTCTTATGTATCATCTCCATGATTTCAATAAGTACAAAACACTAGAAAGATAAACTAAGTGTAGAACTAGCCCTGCATTTCAAAGAAATAATAACCCATTTAAAAGCGTAAACTTAGGTTTATTCCTGAGAAAAGAATTCTTGTGATAAGTGGGTGGTGTGTAATATTCACATCCTTGTGTCAAAAGTGAAGAATCACAGGTACTGACAAAGCAAGCAAGCTTTATAGATTAGTTAAGCTGCCTACAGTTCACCCCCGGCACTGCACTGCGGAGCCCACAGTCTCAGCAGTTTATTAATTCTAAATGGGAACCCAGTGTTTTTGAAAGAAAAATAAACCCAGGATTTTTTAATAATCACATGAAGAGGTTAAACAATTCTTATCCTTAAATAGTGCATTTGCAAAGCAGAGAGTATAACACCAACAGATTTGATAGACAGACATACACTTTATACAAGTTTTTTACAGTACAAGCTAGTTGATTATCTACATGCTATGTCTCTCAAAAAGGATCATAAGTGTGAGAAATGAAAAATATCCATAGAACAGTGTTTGGTATTACAAAAACCCAAAAACATTACAGAAGTAAAATATAGTACATGTGATAATCATGTACATATATTAGCACTAGTATTTTATGTGGATGCAAACACAATACAAAATCATCCATAGTTTGTAGGATTCCAAGTCTGTGCACCCAATAAGAAA
Source organism: Avahi laniger (assembly GCA_963575035.1). Lineage (NCBI taxonomy): Eukaryota > Metazoa > Chordata > Mammalia > Primates > Indriidae > Avahi > Avahi laniger. The sequence continues at coordinate 29,406 of CAUYSK010001233.1, read as the reverse complement.
AAATAAATTACAAAGAAAGTGATCACCATTAGATTGAGGTTAGTGCATATTTAAGAGAAATTCTTATCATCGTTGGTTTTGCGTTATGTTTTGGTTTATACTTGCATTATTTTTTTTTTTTTTGAGGGAGTAAATTCTGGTGAAGCAATGATGAAGATTAGGAAATAAAAGGTATATTGCCAAGAAGCAGAAAATTATGCAGCATGCCCCAAAACTTATCAAGTTCAAATTTTATATTAAAAAGGATGAATTCTTTATTCTCAGACATACTTTTAGTTACTTGGCAAGCATTCTTTATCCATTCATCTGGCAACTATTTATTGAGCTCTTGTAATGTGCCAGAGAATGAGCTGGTCATTATGGTTCAGAGATAGAAAGCAAAATTCCTTCTCTCAAAATACAGAAAACTAAATGTGTCAAGGGGCAGAGAAGCACAATTCAATATGAACAGGACATTGGTTTGAAACAGAAACAAACAAGAGATACAGTGGAGAAAAAGAGGTTATCCCTATTTGCCATGCTGAGGGGTTTAATTCTTATCTAATAGGCACTGAAAAGCTAAAATATTAAAGGGGATAACATTTGTAGATTTGTACTTAAAAAATCATTCTGGGCAGCAGTTTGAAAAAAAATGGATCATGAGAGAGCAATCCTGAAGTCGGGGACACTCTGAATTAATCTAGATGAGCTATGGTAGAGTTTGAACTCAGAAAACAGCCATGGAGATTTATGGAACCAAAGAGATTGAACAACTGTCTCCTTAACTGTGATAGAACTTCCAGAATGCATAGATGTAGCCAAGCAAGGAGGGGAGAAGAGGAAGGAGTCAAGTGACCTGCGTGCCTCGATGGCCCTGTCCTCAACACTCACTGAGATGGAATATGTAGGAAGAACTGGGAGCCAAGAGCGGGGGGATAATGAGTTCAGCCCGAGACCTGTTGACATTACAGTGTCTGTGGCACACACGCTGGAGATACGTTATGTGAACTGATCTAGAGCTCGGAAGAATCTATTGATTTGGGGAGGCATCATGGACACATGGTCCATGGACCATGTGCACATGGACAATCACTGACGTTATGAAATTTCACCAAGTCTTTCAACAGGTTACGTATGAGAGGCAGATGCCAGAGATTGAACTGAATATACCACTTTCTCACCTAAGAGACCATGAAGAGAATCCAGAGAGAGAGAAAGATAGCCAGGAGAGCATGACACTACTGACACCAACGGAGGGGCATCTTGAAAAGCCCCTACTATGTCACAAGCACCATATTAGGCACTGTGGGGACTTACTGAGAAATAGGTCTCTCTGCCTTGAAGGGGGTCAGAGAGAAAGCATGTGCATATTTAATCACAATGTAAGATACAAAATTCCAGGTGCCTTTAAAAAAAAGGTTCAGATAAGTGCTTAGGAGCTTAGAGCAGGGAGCAGCTATTTCCAGTTCAAGCACAGAAGTGATACTGCAGTGGCTGTTTTATGACACATTATCATGGTTTCTAATTTATATGGTATCCTTCAGGTCTTTACTTAAATAACCACTTTTTCTTTCCAGAACATTTCTGTAATTATTGCAGCTGGAAGTAATCTCTCTCTCTCCTTTGAAGTTTTAAATATTGCATCCCAATCATGAAATGTATTGCATTCTTTTTACCATTAGATTTATATTTGTTGTTTTCTTATCTCTCTTACCAGATTATAAAGCCCTTTGTGGTCCCAAACTGTGTCTTACCCTCCGGGGACTTCCACATCCCCCACCCCCAGTGGCTGGACCAGCACCCTGCAACTTTATAGCCTTGCATTCGGAATCATTTAGTCCTGGGCTCAAAGCCCGTATCAGCCAATTGCACAGCCATTATCTCCCTGACATTGTAGAAATTATTAATGCCCATTAAGCCATGGTTTTCTCAACTGAAAATAGGAACAATAATACATTACACAGAGGCCTGTTGTGAGTATTAAGTGTGATAATTTTTCTAAAACTACCTAGTGCGTTATTTGGCACGTGGTAAACGTTCAATGACAGTTTTCTTTCAGTGCACAGTGTACAATAAATGAATACCTGCAGAATATGAATTAATGAATGATCAGTTAACAACCAGTCTATGTTTCTCGTCATAGTTTTCAGATTCCATTATAATCGTTATTCCATTATAATTCTTGAAACTTTCACAACCTATATAGTAAGTATTCCTCCACATCCATAATTTCCCTCTTTTCCTTCAAAACTTAAAATTCCTAGAAACTTTTCATTCAGGTATCCTCTTTCTCCTCAGTAGTATCTGAGGAATATATTGTGAAGTGGAATGATATTTTTAAACAAAATTTCCAGCTAATGTAAAAATAAAAATATGGAAATGGTGCTTAAACTGATCAGAAAATCAATGAATAATAACATCTCATTCTTCAATAATTTGGGTTAATTGAGATTTCATTGAATTTTAGTATTTCTATGGAATAAAGAGTCAGACAGCCAGATTTTAAATCCCATCTATGTCACTTTCTAACTTTGTGATGCTGGACAATTGTTTAGACCTTTCTATGCCTCAGTTTCCTCATCTGTTAAATGTTGATAACCAGATAACCTACATCAGAGAAGTGGTATGAGGATCAATTGTGTAAAGTACTGATAGTACCTGGCACAAAGTAAGTATGCTATAGGTGTTATCACTTATTATTTCCTGTATGTTTATTCAGACTTTGGTACTTTTATTTTCTTTTATATTAAAAGTTGCTGCTGGGTTCAATTTTTCATTATTTAAAATGTCTCGATTTCTTTATACTTGTGGCATGTCTTCTAGCCTCAATTAATGACCTACAGAAAATAAGTTAAAAAATAGTTTAAGATGTATTGAATTATCTAAAGATTTCTTCAAATACCAATTAAAGCAGCAAAGACAGTTGGTATGACACATATTGTTTCTTTAAAATGTTCTTAAATAAAGCTCTGAGAACATGATACACAAGTTTTTCCTGTTTTTTTTTTAATTGCTGTCTCATATTACCAGTAAATTTTACAGGGATCAGTTTCTAACTAGAAGTAAAATAAGTCTTTGGAGATAAGGCATCATCAGTCAGAAAAACAGTAAAGCAAGCCCTAGTATTTTTAGTGAGAGCCTGAAACAAGCTCTGACACATTCTTCTTCTCTCTCTCTCTCTCCCTCTCTCTCTCTCTCTCTCTCTTTCTCTCTCTCTCTCTCAAGGTAAAGAACATTAGCTTTTGAAACAGCATCACGCCACCTCAGTGTCAGACAGATCTGGATAAGCAATTAGTGTGATCTGAACTAGTTCATTATTCTTTCCAAGTCTCAATTCCCTTATCTACAAAAATAATAATAACTACTTCAAAGACAACTGTGGGGGTTAAATGAGATAATACAATTAAATCCTCAAGCACCATATCTGGCAAATAATGAATGTTTAACATATGTAGCTTTAAAATAATAACTCGATTTCAATAATAAGCAAGATAGATTAGTTATGTGTGAGACTAATTCTCACACTATAAACAATTTAAAAATTCTGGACAAAATATAAAAACAACTGTTTGAAGTCCCTGAAAAACAACTAACGCAAGCAGCAAATTGAGTAGCTACAATCCTTAAAGGAAGACAAGGGCTTTAAGTGGGTGTTTTCTCTCTGTAGACACACTCCAGTTTGCACTGGCCTGGGTGGGGAGAGCTGAATGAGAAAGAAGGGCTCTTGCTTCCCTGAAGAAGCAAGTATCAGAATTCAGAGCTGCCACAAAAGGTGGAGATTAAGGGGCAAAATCCAAGAAATACAAGAGCTCTAGACCAGGGAACCCCAAAACAACGGTTCCAAGTTTTTTCTTAAGTGGTACACAGGACAGGGCTCCAAAAAAGAAACAACACAAAGCAACAAAGGGCTACAAAGATATTCGAGAGATGTTTAGTGCTAGAAAAACAGAGACTGGTGTTCGACTCCCTCAAAATCAGAGCGCCTTGGTGAACGGCTCAAGGTTAGTGTTGAGAGTCCCTAAGACCTCATTGAGGGGAGGGTAAAGGGCAAATTATATATAGTCCAGGCCTAAAGAAGATTAAAAGCAACCATCTAAGAGGTCTAGTTAACTCACTGCCACTATGTATGTCTGGCAAAAGAAAACGTGATACTTAACTTGTTGTCTACAATGTTCACATTCATTCAAAATATACAAGGCTTGCTAAAAACAGAATAAACTCGCCAGAAAACAAGAGAAACACAAAACAAACACCCAGGTATTTTGATATTAAAATTATGAAACAGGCATTTTTAAATAGCCATGACTAATATATTCAAGTAAATAAAGAGATGGAAAATTTCAATAGAAACATGAGATCCATAGAAGCATCAAAGTGAAATTCTACAACTGAAAATATAAGAGCTGAAATAAAAATTCAGTAAATGTGTTCAGTAACAGATTAAAAATATTACAATAGATGACTGGATGAACTGAAGACATGTCAATGAAAAAATGTCCAGATTGAAGCCTATAAAACAAAAAAGGATAGAAAATTTAGGGAAAAATCGTAAGGGAAATATAGGATTCAATGCAAAGTTCTAACATATGTGTTAGGAAAACTAATATTAACAGCCAACTCTCCAACAGAAAAATGTGGAAATAAGAAGACAAGGAATGGATATATTTAAAGTGCCAAAATAAAAAAATAATACCAACCTAGAATTCTGTACCCAGTAAAAATATTTTTCAGAAAAATGAAGACAAAATAGACATTTTCAGAAAAACAAAATTTGAGAATTTTTCTGTGAGGAAATCTGTGCTACAAGAAATACTAAAGAGATTTCTTCAGACTGAAGGAAAATGATCTCACAGAAACACAGAACTTCAGGAAGCAGTGCAAAAGAAAGGATAAATTTTGGGGTAAACTTCAGTGAATATTGTTTATTAAAACAAAAACATATAATGTCTTATGTAATTTACAAGAATAGAAACCTATATAAATGAAATATATTGTAAAATTAGCACAAAAGGTTGAAGGGGAGACATGGAATTAAATGATTGTGTTTTGCATGTTCAAGAAGTAGTAAAAATATATTATAATCAATAATGTAACCACTAAAGAGTAATAAAAGAATGTAAATTAAAATCTTAAAGAAATTTAAAAATGAAATAGTAAAAAGTGTGATAATGTGATGAATAAAAAAGAAGTTAAAAAAGGGAGAATTAAAGGATGAACAAATAGGATAATAGTATGAATAACAAGATGATATACCTAAAAGAGGTAAATCAGTTATATTTAGTGCAAATGGACTCAACTCTTCAATCAAAAATTTATAAATTTCATTTCCCTGTGTATATGCACATCAAAACATCACGGTTTTTACCTTGAATATGTACAATTTTTATTTGTCAATTATACTTCGATAGAGCTAAAAAGAGAATTTCAAGCAAGTAAAAAATAAAATTAAACTATATTAAAAATACAGAGTTTGTCAGGCTAGATAAGAAACAAATGTAGCTTTATTCTGTTTACAAAAGAAGTATATGGACATATATAGTTTAAAAGTATGAAAATAGAGTTACCATGTAAATATTAACAAAAAGAATAGTTGTATATCTATGTTAATATTGAACAAAGTAGATCTTAAGTAGGATTACAAAATATAAGGATATACATTTTAAAGTAATAAAAGGATGAAGTCTGAGAACCTATAAAATCATAAATTTATAAATACCTAATTTGCATAAATTTCAATTATATAAAGCAAAAGTTGACAGAAATAAATGAATAATATACAAAACCACAAACAGGAGAGACTTGGACCAATTCCTTTCAGTAACTAATAGAAAAAGCAGATTAAAAAATACCACTTAAGGATATAGAAGTTTAGAATGACATTATTAACCATCTTGACCTAATTTGCTTTATAGAACATTATATCCAACAACTACAGAGTATTCTTTACTACATATATATACATATATATACACATATATATGTATATATATGCTGTAACTTTTTTAGAAAAGTGTTTTTTTTTATTTAAAATGAGGATTCTAAGTCTTTTTTTTTTTTTTTATTTCAGCATAATATGAGGGTACAGATTGTAAGTCTTATATGTTCACGAAGGGTTAAGGAATAACAAGAAAGTTTTAAGTCAGTCTTTTCAAAGGTCTTATGTTCCAAGATATGGTCTTAATCAATTAACCCGGCTTACACATGCATTTAAAACCATGAATTCTTAGAAAATAATTCTGAGTCATCCCTATTATCCTCATCCTGCCAGAGTATATTTTAACTATACTGTATAGAAAGTTACGACAAACAATTAAGCTCCTGAAGTTAAAAGGTGAGGGGCAATATAGATAATTCATTTATTTTAAAATTAGTCCTATTTTCAGACAAATATTATCCTATTATAAGATTAAATAAATTAATGAAATGTAGCAGAAAAATTAATCACAAATACTAAGAAGAGCCCAAGGATAAATCTATAATGGAAAAAGGAATAAGTTATTTCTTTTCTTTGCAACAAAATAATAACTTTGCCTTTGAAAGTTTTGAACCATAATAATTCTGCTGAAGTAGCATAATATTAATATTTTGCACTTATTTACAGAAAAAGTTTCTGACAAATGTAGCATACAATTTGAACAAAATATAAGGTACTAGCCCAGAAGAGTCAATGAATAGCTACAAGAGGTAACTTTTGAAATTAAAAGAAGGATCCTGATAAGAAATAAGAGAAGTAAGAATTCATTGCATGGATGTCTTGATGGACTGGGCATTACAATAGAAATTAGGAAATTTGAAGTTTAAACTTAAATAGCTTTCTCTAAGAACTCTATCATTGGTCTATCATTTTTTTTTTATAAAAGCCCTTATATTTTTGCTTATAAGTAAATTTTCATTTATAAATAATTTTTAAAATATCATCATGGACTCTCTCTTGCAAATTTATCACCATTCCTTCAACAATCATTCACCAAGTGTCTTTCCTGTTCTAGGAGTGAGCAAAAGGCTAGGAATAAAATGGTGACCCAGACAGACTTTGCCAATAAAGCAAATAAAATAAAAAAAAATTATGGAAGTAGAATGAAAGATAAAAAAGTTTCCAAAACATAAACTAACAATGGCAGGCAAGGGACCTATTTTAGACAGATGGATCCTAGAAGCCTTCCCTGAAGAGTTAACATTTAATTTGAAGAGTGGAGAGTTTCAAGCAGAGGGAGCAGGCCGGGAATCAGAAAAGAAATTAGAGCTCCCAGAACTGAAAGAAGGCCCATGGGACTGGAGCTTGTGAGATGAGGAGAGGAGCGGGACTGATGAATTTGGTGAGGAAGGCAGGGTCTTAATGCCAGGCTGAGGAGCTTAAAACTTACTGTAAGTACAATGGGCAGCAATTGAAGTGTTTTAAGCAGAGAATGGGCGTGCTCTGATTTACATTTTAAGAATTCTGTTGGTACTGAATGAAGAGTGAATTTATAAGAGACAGGAGGTGAAGTGGGAAGACCAGTGAGAAAGTGGGAGATAATGCTTGCTTGGACTGGACTGAGCCATCACCATGAAAATTAAAGTAGACAGATCTGAAATATAGAGGTTTATGTCTGCCTTACTGATGTATTGTGAATGGGGGAAGGGGAGGAAGGGAGAAAACAAGGATGACCCCACAAGTTTATCTCAGTGAATAGTGCTACCATGCACGGGATGGAGAAGGCGGCCAGCAGAGGAATGAGGAGGAAGGACGGCTTTACAGAGTGAGTCATAGGAGTCTTATTCTGGACATATTAAGCTTAAAATTTTAGACAGAGATGTTGAACTTAAGAATGAGGAGGTTTGAGGAGGAAGCCTAAAGGAGTTAATTTGCACACATAAAAAGAGAAATCACTCTAGGGATTTCAGAAAACATGATGTATAAAGAGCATCTACATCATTACAAACATTTGCTAAAACGTTAAGAGTTGCCTGGCAATTGCAAAAATAGACATCTTTACCATAAGGAAATTTGCCAAAGACATCTAGGTTCTGTCTAAAATTAACATATCCAAAATGAATCTTCTAATTTTCTCAAAAATTCTGCTCTTCCTCCACCACCATTTCCCAAATGCCATAACAGAAATCCTAGATTTTTCACTTTATCTCATACCCCCCGGCCATTCATCAGCAAGTTTTATCCCTACCTCCAATCAAATATAAAATCCAATCAATTCTCACAATCTCCATCACAACAACCTACCCAGGCCACTTGACCAATCCCATTATCTGAATCTCTGTACCAAGCTCATTTGTCTTCCTATTTCTGCTCTTGGCAACATTCCCCCTTCCAAATCCTCACACTTTCCATTCTCCACCCAGTAGTCAAAGAGAGCTTTTTTAGTGTGTCACAGTATATAATTTCTCAAAAGCCAAAACCATAATTTTCACACAAACACAGAACATATGTCAAAGATTTTTAATTCATCAATAAAGAACCAGAAGGATTATAAATCTAGTTCAAAGAATAATTAAAAAAATAGGCTATGTATATAAAGCATATTAAAGTAAGTTTGTTGAGTGCTATCAATAGCAAATGTGTCCCCCAGAAAGCAAGCAATGGAAAGTTAATCCCCAATGCAATAGTGTTGGCAGGTGGGGCCTAATGAGAGGTGATTAAGCCATGAGGGCTCTGCCCTCATCAATGGATTGATGCCATTATCCTGGGAGTGGGTTAGTTGTTGCAGGAGTGGGTTCCTTATGAAAGGATGAGTTTGGTCCCCTTTTGCCTCTCTCATATCCTTTCTTTGTCCTTCTGCCAAGGGATGATGCAGCAAGAAGACCCTTGCCAGATGCTGGCATCTTGATCTTAAATTTCCCAGCTTCTAGAACTGTGAGAAATAAATTTCTGTTCAATGGAGTAAGACATTGAGTTAGAGACAAAACTGGTTAATGTCCTACAGGTAATAAAATTATAAACTTTGGGGTTATTTTTTCTATCTTTTCTACCAGTTAGAAATCATTTGCAACTCTAATTGACACAAATCTACAAGTTAATATGCAATTTCACAGAGTCTGGGCCCTAATCAAAAGTAAAGTGAGTGTCAAATGTATATTCCCCTAGAGAATTAAAGAATCCTGGAAGGGCCGATTGGACAATGCTCCAGTATAATAAAGGATGGTACACATAATCATCCTTTGGCCTTGGTTCCATCTTTGTGATGATATTTTTTTCAACAAGCATAATTCAGGTTCTATTCCTCTGTTTTCAAACTTTTCCTTTTAGAATAACATACAAATTTCCTATTATGGACTATGGAGTCTACAGTCTGGCCCTTATATCTCTTTGACTGCATTTCTTTCTACTCTCCTCTTCAATCGTTAAGATCCTACCATGCTGATCTTCTTCATATTCTTCAAACATGCCTCCTTCCAACCCTTTGTCCTTGCTTTTCTCTCTGCCTACTGCTCTCACACCAGATTTAGCAATGATTCGTGCCTCCACATCTTCAGGGCTCTGCGCAAATGTACACACATATACCTGTTGCATCTCTCTATCCCATAACTTTTTATTTTTCTTCATGGGACTTACCGTAATACAGCAAAATGTGTCTACTTGTTTATTGTTGACCTCCTTTATTAGAATATTAAGGAATTTTTGCCTGTTTTATTCTTCAACATATCTCTGGTGCTTCTTATAGTGCCTGTACATAATAGGCACACATAAAATAATTTTGAAGTATGTACATGTAAACATGAAATAGCATTAACTCAAAATGGACATAATGGACATGTTGTTTTCTTAAAATAATGTTTATTTTATTAGAGAAAAAAACATAAATAAGTAATTCAAGAAAGCAATTAATTGTAAAGCAAGTTTCAGGCATGGAGCTCAGGACACGAAAAGACTTTTTACTTTGGAGAAGAGGGGAAGGGCCCATTGGTTCGGGACCTGAAGATTGGACAGATCCACCATGAAATGCGAGGAAAATCAATGCAGCTCACAGAGTCTGGTAATATGAGCAAGTCCAGACAGGTGGGCTTTTGTCTTCAGAAGGGACTGTCTGGTAATAGCTAGGTGATGGATATTATAGAGGGTAGGCACAGATTAAGGCTAATTTGAGGGCAGACCACCATCATTCATTGAGAGCTTACTCTGTATGAGGCTCTGTGTCAAGTACCTTTACCTGTGTTATCCCATTTAATTCACATTGAAACCCTTTGAAGTGAGTAATATAATACCTATTTTTTAAATAAGGAGACTTAATCTTTCAGTGTGAACCAAAAAAATTCTTAAAAATAAAATAAAATAAAAAAGATAACAGGATAAAGAATAACAAATAAATAAATAAGGAGACCAAGGCTTCAGGACGTGAAATTTGCATGCGACTAGTAAGTGGAAAAGTCTGCCTGAGGATGTGGATCAGCTAGAAGTCCATACATTTCATACTGATCTTTGCTGCTACTCACTGCCTCCTCCCATACAAACACAGCAAGAAATAGACGCTCAAGCAGAGAAGCTTTAACATGAACAAGTAAACCTGAAGACTGCAGAAACACAGACACATGGACTAGGATTCAGTAGGAGAACTCAGTGAAACTAGGTGATTTAAAGAAACAGGGCAGGGTTCTAGCCACCAGAGTCATCAGGGCAAACTGTTAGAAAAATATGAAGACAGGATTCTAAATTATATGGGAAATAAGCGCTTGGCCATAGTGAACAACATAAGAGATCACTAACAAAAACTGATGCGTAATGTTAGAGCAGAACCTTCTTAAGGATGAAATGCAAGTGCATTTAGAATTCCTAAAATCTCTCACAACCACAGCCAAGAATGACCTCTAGAGTATCTTATACTGTGACTCCACAGGTAGTAGATCTCAGAAAGAAGGAGTCCAAGAGAGCTAGAGTATCTATTATAGAAACTCAATTCATTACAATTAGCATTTATTGAACAGCTACTCTTTACACAGTACTGTGCTAGACCCAGCAGTACTAGGAAGTAAAAACTGTCTCTTTGAGTCCTTTAACCACAGCTAAGCTTGAAAAGCACATCATTTAATAACTGCAGTGTTTATTTTCAAGTCATTACACTGGAAATAAAAGATAAATGTCTCTTTCTTAAAATTTTATTTCAAAATATCAAGGGGGTACAAATGTTTTTGTTACATGGATACACTGTATAATGCTGAAATCAGGCCTTGAGGGTGCCCATCACCCATCCTCCCTCTTTCTTAGCTTCCAATGTCCTTTACTTTTTGTACCCAAGTGTACCCATCATTTAGTTCCCACTTATTAGTGAGTACATGTGGCGTTTGTTTTTCCATTCCTGATACACTTCACTTAGGATAATGGTCTCCAGTTCTATCCAAGTTGTTACAAATGACATTATTTCATTTCTTTTTATGGCTGAGTAGTATGCCATGGTGTGTGTGTGTGAGTGTGTGTGTGTGTGTGTATATATATATATATATATACACACACACATATATATACATCACATTTTGTTAATCCATTTATGAATGGGTGGGCACTTGGGTTGATTTCACATATTTGTAATTGTGAATTGTCCTACAATAAACATTTGAGTACAGGTGTCTTTTTGATAAAATGACTTATTTTCCTTCAGATAGATACCCAATAGTGGGATTGCAGGATCTAATGGTAGGTCTACTTTTTGTTCCTTGAGGAATCTCCATACTGTCTTCCAAAGAGGTTGTACTAGTTTGCAGTCCCACCAACGGCGTATAAGTGTTCCTTTTTCTCTGCATCCACACCATCATCTGTTGTTTCTCGACTTTTAAATAATGCCATTCTGTCAGGGGCAGAGGTTGTATGAGGGCGTATCTCATTGTGGTTTAAATTTGCATTTCCTTGATGATTAGTGATAATCTCCTTTTCACTACAACTTCACTGTTTCACATAGGTAACTCTGTATTAAATTCATAAATCACTTCCACACTATGAATTCCACAGTTTTTCATAAACGCTTGGTTGTAGAAGAAAACTGAATGATAATAAAAGTCACTAAACAAATATGGATTGTGGAGGAGAGAAGTTTCCTCACCTAAATACATACAGTTTTGAAAATAAGAATGGAAATTATCTCTAAAAACAACTAACCAAATAACTTATCTTTAAAAAGTAAAAACTCATCTTTAAAAATCACAAAGAGAAACAAAAAAGAGAACCTCATTTTGACTTTCAGGAGTTTAAAAAAAGAAAAGAAAAAAATGACAAAGCATGAAATAAAGAAATCATATAGAAGGTCTTAAATACTGATCCATATACTGATCTGTAGTATATTCATTTTTAAATATCTGGTTTCACTTAAGAAGTGACTTTTTTGTTTGGCCATGAAAGTTAAGTAATTTTTTAGGTTCTGCTATTTTCCTGAGGAAAATTGTTAATCCCAAGGCAGTGCTTGTTGTTTGACAAGCTACACAGTGACTAGTATTGTACGGATTTAAGGAGAAATAACTGGTATCTTCCCTTCCTCACACATTATGTTACGTTTGTTCACAGGCTACTTCCATGTTAATTCTTTTCAGAGCACTTGTGTCAGGTAATGAAGGAAGATCAAGGCCTCCCTTTCATGACCACAAAGTTAATTACTTGCAATCAGAGAGCATTTGCAATAGTGGTTGTACCAATGCTCATCAAAACCTTAAAAGTAGTCATTTGCTTGATTCCTGGACAAATCGCCTTAAAAAAAAAAAAAGTCCATAAATGTACTTCAATTACCTTCCTGATTTATTTATCCCTTTTTTCCCCAACTAAAGTTCATTGAACTGTAGGCAAGAAAAGACAATGAACTTGTGGTGGATTAAAAATAGAGAAGTTGTCATGGAAAATGATCTATTTCCTTTCTCCTATAAATAGATGTAAGATTTTAGAAAGGTGTTCATTATGAAGAGAATATCTGATTTGGTAGCTGCATGAGCAGATTTTGTTTCAATTCTGAAAATTAAAGTTATATAAGGTCTGGAATTAAAATTTTTTCATTCTGTTCAGTTTTGAATATATATTTCTTGTGTTCTATATGGTAACACCATGTTAAACTCTGAAAAGGATGCAAAGGTAAGACAATACAAGACCCAAACCCTGCCCTCAAGCAACATAGATAATTTTTACAATTATATATGATAAAATGAAGTATTACTACTACTTAGAGGTGTTTTTAAATATGATAAAATTCTGAATTTGTAGCACATACACACACACACAAAAAATGTGATTTAGAGAAGAGTCTCAATGTAGAGCATGGGACAAAAATCCTAGCCCTGCTTTTATTTACTTAGCAACTGAATCTGTAACAGGTAAATGCAGTCAACCACATCATTAAGGCTGGACATCAAACGAGGGAAAGCTGAGCTTTGGTATCAGATGGCTTCAAATCGTGAGCAGCCACTTTATTTGCCATGCTACTGTGTGCAAGTTACTTAAGGTTTCTAAACTTTAGTTTTTTTGACAGAAAAATGGAACTAACAATGCCTACCTTAAATAACTATAAAGAATATTAAAGGGAATACATAATTTCCCACCCATTATTAGATGTTAAAAAAAGATGGTTCTCTTCTCCCAGAACACACAATGTCTGGATCTAAGGCATGTACATTTAGAGAATGATGATGCCATTTTAAGTTGTAGAAAAGCAAAAATGAAACTCTTAAGAGAAACAGTGATACTACTCATCTCGGGTAAAATTCTTTTTATACAAAAATATATTTGTCTGGAAAAGTACATTTTATCTTAACTTTCACTTATAAATAACAAACCTATTGGAATAGGTGTTCACTTTGCTGTCTCTCAAAGATGATTGACTAATTCTTTCTGTAACGACTTGCTGTTCTTCCGCATAAAGGGCAAATTACCTCTTGGCCTTCTATTGCTTTCTAAACATGTCTGCTTCCTTTGCACCAAACAGCTCAGTCTGTGGAAGTGTGAATAATATAACCCCTATCCTCCACTTCATAAAAGATGTCTACCTCCTAATCCCCAGAATCTTCGAATGTTACCTTATATGGCAAAAGAGACTGAGTAGATATGATTAAGTTAAGAAACAATGATGGAAGTTTATCCCGAATTATCCAACCAAGCTCATAGAAATTACAAGGATCCTTATAAGAGAGATACAGAAAGGTCAGAGGGAGGAAAAAACAATGTGACAACTGTAACAAAGTTTGTAGGGATGTGTCATATGCTAAAGAATCCTTCTTGACATTTACCTTCTAATTGGGTAGCGTACCATCTTCTGGACAATGGGCACCTGTCTTCATCGTGGAAGCCATGCTATTAGAAGAACTGGGAACCAGTTCTGAATTGATCCAAGAGGCAAGGAAGCAGGATGATGTTTCTTTTTCAAATGAACACAAATAAAATGTCTGAGTAATAAAAAAAAAAAAAAATGAATAATCCCAGAAGCCTCTAGAAGGTGAAAGAGAAAAGGAACAGATTTTTCCCTAGAGCCTCCAGAAAAGAACATAGCCCTCCTGCCACTCTGATTTTAGCTCTGAACTCATTTCAGACTTCTGACCTCCTGAACTATAAGAGAAAAAATTTGTGGGGTTTTTAAGCTATGAAATTTACAGTAATTTGTTACAGCAGCAATAGGATACTGATACACCATCAGTACATTTCTATGATTTTGACAGCTTCTCTGTTTTATAAAGCTGAAATGTAGTCCTTGCTTTTGGCTCTTCTGTAATAATAGTAATAGTAAAAATGATAATGATAGCAACCGCAATTGGCATTTATAGAGCTCCTGATACGTGCCAAGCGCTTATCCATGTTGTCTCATATATACATCCAATTCTATACCATGAGGGAGCCTCTATTAAACCCACTTTACAGATTAGACAACTAAGACCAAGATTATAGTCCAGAACTCTCTAATGCCAAAGCCCATCATCTTAACCACTGTGCTACTCTGGCTCTCCTGCTTCTGTCCCATCTTTTTCTTTCTTGTTCTCAAATGTCTTTCCTATAGGGAGAAATGGGGGACATGGGAGATGCCTATTTCTTATAGTTTCTTCAAAAGGAGATTTCTTTTTAGAAAAGAAGGCTTTGATCTATAATTGTGTATAAGAAAGAGAAAAGAAAATTCAGTTATTCTAAAGGAATTGCATACATAGAAAAAGAGAAGAAGAATAGGAGAGGAGAGAAATAAATAGGTAGGGACTTGGAGAGAAAAATCTTGAAACTATATACTCAAATAAATTTAATTATCTCCATCCATTTTCTTTAGTAGCAAACAGTTCACATACAGGGGTTTTGAAAGTTGAGAACATCTTGAATAGAGAAAGAAAAGTAAGAGCAGTTATAGTATAGGATTAAGCATAAGCAAAAAAAAAAAAAAATACCAAAAGATAAAAATAGACATAATTTATAGACAGAACCAATACAGGAAGACTAGTCTGACCCAAGCAACACATTTGAATTAGGAAAAAATGGGAAATGTTTATAAAAATAAAGCAAGGTCAGCTTGACAACCATAGGCATTCAGATCTGGTTTGTTACAGGATAGAAAAGCCTTTGTTTCTTCTTAAGAGAGGGCTGTGAAAAAATTAGAGAAGGCTTTTTTTTTAACTTTTGCATTTTTTCACATGATCAATCTTCCTAAAAGTTTAAGTTCAGAATTACTTTCAAAATGAAGATAATTTTTTTTCTTACAATTTATGAGTTCTCATGTTGCAATGGAAATGTGAATGTTTTTATATTTTTATATTTTTTTCAGCATATTTTGAGGGTACAAATGTTTAGGTTAGGTATATTGCCCTTGCTCCACCTGAGTCACAGTTTCAAGCGCGTCCATCCCCCAGATGTGCGCAATGCACCCATTAGGTTTGTATATAATCATCCCCAACTCCCCGCTCCTGTCTGCCCAACACCCGATTAATGTTATTATTATATGTGCACTTAAGTGTTGATCAGTTTTAGAAACATACCTGAGAATATAATCTAGAGAATGGCAAGTGCGAAAGGAGGGAGAAGATACGGGGGCTGCGGTTCGCAGGAGGGAAATGGTTGTGGCCTTGAGAGGGCAATAGTGAGAGGGACAGTAGAAATTAAAGATACTTCCATCCTGTCGTTTTACACACAGATGAGGAGATTAGTGAAGATTTATGTCCAGGCAACTCCAAGTGAATGAACAGTGTAAAAGTGATCACACACAAACATCTAAAATATCTGGCAAATAATTGGTATGGTACCACCTCTGAAATGCTCTTCATGTGTGTATGACTATATACATGCATGTATACATATGTAAACACACACATGCACATGCATAATAGCACTAAGTTTTGCAAACTGTTGTATTCCTGCTTAAAAGTGATGACAAGAAAAACAGACATACACTTTCACATTCCTAATAGGTAGAACCTATATGGAATTTTAGCCAGACATACGGCGTTCATTCATTCATTTATTCATTCTGTCAGTCATCCTATTATTTATTTATTTATTTATTTATTTTCAATTATTCTACAATATCCTAAAAGTTTCCTGTTGACGCAATCTCACAGCCTTATTCTCTAAAGTTGACTGGATAACTCAAAACTGTTGTCATAATTTTTACACTCAAGGAAAGCTATAGAAATTTATGAATCATAAAAATAGATTTTCCACAAATATCATTCCTTCACATAATATCCAAAAGTAGGAATAATGGTTAAATTTTTATTTTTGAAACACTGTTGTATTATGCTTTATCCAACTAACTGTGCGATATGAGGTTGGTAGCTCATATCTCTAAAATTGCTATTTTACTGCAACTTTTCAACTTTTGATACTTAAAATCAGAAATTAGCAAAGTATGTTTGGGGAAAGGATTCAAAATCTTTAGAAATTTTAAATTAAATAACACTTTCAGGCCTGAGAATGATTTTTGTCTTAGGGAATTAGAAAAGTTTTGTAAATCCCCATTACTTATTTTTATCTATATTTATCTTTTTCACTTTTTGTTTTAAAGAAAATTCTGCTCATCCTGTTGTTTTCAGGAAGGAGGTATACGCTAACAGGTAGCTGCTCTGAATGCTGCTCAATGCACTTAAATAACGATGGTCTTGTTAAAAAGGCCCCAAAGAATTCAGCCAACATTGACACAGTCCCTGTTTCCCACGCAAAAAGAGCAGCCTCCATCCCCCAAGGAAAACACTGGATATATACTTTTCTAACCTATCAAAAAGTAAGCTTTTTTATTATTTTTATTTAGCACATAATAATAGTACCTATTTCTCAGGTACAGTGTGATATTTTGATACATGTGTACATTTTGTAATGATCAAAAAAGGGTAAGTAGCAAATCCATCACTTCAAATATTTATCATTTTCTTTTGGAAACACTCAAAATCCTGTTATACCTATTTGAAAATATAAAATAAATTGTTGTTAACTGTAGTCACCCTACTCTGCTATATAGAACACTGAAACTTACTCCTTCTACCTAGTTGTAATTTTGTTTCCATTAAGCAACCTGTCCCTATTTCCCCCTCCCCCTACTCTTCTCAGCCTCTAGTAACAACTATTCTACTCTCTTACTTCTACAAGATCAACTTTATTAGCTTTCACATATGAGCGAGAACATGCCACGTGATCTAGCAATCCCACTACGGAGTACATATCCAAAAGAAATAAAATCAGAATGTCAAAGAGGTATCTGTCCTTCCATGTCTATTGCAGCACTATTCTCATTAGCCAAAATATGGACTCAAACTAAGTGTCCATCAACAGAGAAATTGATAAAGAAAATGTGGTATCTATACACAACTGGACACGATTCAGCCATAAAAAATAATAAAATTCTGTCATTCGCATGGATGAGCCTGGTGGACAGGTTGCTAAGTGATATAATGCAGGTCCAGAAAGAAGTAAGCTTTTTATTTCTTTATGTGAGAAGTGTTTCTTTAACATTAGTTTCATTTCACACCTGTAATTTTAAAATAAAATAGGAGCTTTCTTCCATCTGAAACATAGTGTATAACATCAAAGATGTAAGCTCTGTGATTTGACAGCTCAAAGACTTAGGAAAGCCACATGACCTGTCTGACCCTCAGATGCCACACATTTAACATGATTAAAACAGTGTCCACCCCAGAGGCTTGAGTGTGAGAAATATGTATAAAAGCCATTTGTAGTTTTTAGAGTAGCACAGAAATGTAAGAACTTAAAACATTTATTGTAAAACTCTTCAAGCTGACCGGTGAGACAAATGGCTTGAATAAAAATAAATTGAATCAGCTATATTATATTATCTATAGGGCAAAATGAAATAAATGTGCAATTAATCAAGTGGTTTGATGCCAAAGTATCTAAAATAAGCCATTTTAGTTAGCCCAATGTTATATTTATTGTCAGTGGTGAGTATAGACCTGGAAATCTGCAGACACTAGATGGAATCTTGTGATCTCTTAGGCTCTGGTCCCCAGAAGTTTCACATAAGCAATGGAGGGCAAGGCAGAGCTTAGAATACAAAAATACAAAACCAAAATTCACCAATGTCACATGCTTAGAAATATCAAGGATGATCCAGAGAAGTAGTGTTTTTATTAGGAGTCACTATTTACATTTACCAGAGTATCTAGTGTTAGTTAACTTTAAGCAGTAGGTAATTAGCGTGGACATGACAATTACAAATCTTTGTGACAATTCTCCCCAAGGACAGGAAACCTGGATTTCTCACTGAAACTGGATTTCAATGGTCTGGAATGCACAAAGGAATGGGTTCAAGAGCCAAGTAACTACCACCTGTAGCCTGAGAGTATTCAGAACAGCATAGCTTTGGGGCCAAGCGTCCTTCCAGTTACCAATCCAAACAGGCCAACCCAGTGGGATTTCTGGCGAGATCAGGATGGAATACAAGTGTTTGGAACTATAAGTGTTTGGAACTCAAGATAGGTGGTGGAGACTGAATGTTTTCTCTAGGGAGAGGGATTGACTTCCTGGTCAAATAGTCAGATACTCAAAGCCTGGCGTTTGGCGAGAAGATGACTTTGATGTACTGAGCTTGTTTGCATGTAATTTCTGGAAAGTGAGCACATGGTTCTAATTCTGATGCCAAAATGTGCCAGATGTCTGAGCTTAAGCAGGTTCTTCAGGCTTTCTCTGCCTAGATTTTCTTTCTTCAGAAAAAATGAATTACTTTTGAATTTTAAATTATGGTTAGAGTATAGTAGTAAAATATGAGGGTAGCAGATACTGGGAGCAGAAGGGCTAAGGAGAATGAAAAAAAATATACAGGAAATGTCCTGAAATTCAGAGCTACATATTGTCTTAAATTTGTCTATACCTTGGTGTTTCTACCTAACTAATCAGAGGAAGATTTCCATAATGTGGAGGATTATCACTCCACAAAGGTCACATTTCTGACCCTGTACTAAAAGCAAGGAGAAAAAAATTGTATATATGTGAACATATTCAATGAAACAATTATTGGATGCAGTTTAAAATATCCAACACAAATGGGTGCATGACTGTGGGTGGGGTGATTTATGAAGTAATTCAACTAGACAACCTTTAAATTCCAGAGAAACTGAAGAGGCTCCCAAAATTTCCTCTATTAACAAGATGACTTTATAAAAGAATAATAAAAAAAAAACCAGTGAAACTGTCTGTCCTTCAAGAAATAGAATAAAACTGCAGTCTTTGAATTCCCGATAAGCTGGGCCTTGAGGGGCGAGGGTAAGCACATCCTGTCCTTTCTGTTAAGAATCTCTCCAGAGAAGTCCCAGTGGAGATTAATTTTCTACCAGGTTGGAAACTTGGATTTAAATAGAATGTGACATTTAACACTGCAACTCAGCAAACCAAAGTGCGTGGTTGCCATATTCTGAAAGCAGTGTAGGACTGTGCAGGTCTACATTGACAAAGAATCTTCAAGGTGGACATATTGAGATTCCAACCACAGACCTTCAAAAGGGCTCGGAATATGGGTTCAAGGTCAGCGGGATATGCTATTTACACTCTAAGGATCAATTGGCTCTCCTGACACTACTGCCCTCCGCAAATAAGGGTGAAGACCATAGTGTGGGAGGCTGAAAGGGCAGTTGTCAGCGGCTATTCAGGAAAATGGAAACCAGCAGCAGGTGAAAGTTGATGTGAGGCTTGAAGAAGCACAAAAGGGATGGATGGGAAGGTTAAACAAAATTTAACAACTGCAAAAGCCATTGTCATTCTTAGACTTGAATGAGCAAAAGGGAAACTGCTGTTACTCAGAGGTCCCCCATTGTTGTACCACTGAACCCACTGATGTGGGGATCCTGCCGTCCCAGGAGACCGCGCATGGTGGCTGCTACAGCGGCCTCCACTTTTGCCACAACCACTGCTAGCCACTGCCACAGGTGCCAGCAGAAGTAGAGAAAAAAATGTTTAATCTCTTTTTTTCCTCCCCAATCTCCTACTTACACTTTGCATTTGTAGATACTAACAGGAATCTGGCTGGCAAAGGATCCGGGAAAAGCATTTATGAGGATGGCTTTAAAGTCAAGCTGAGAAGTAACAGATGAGAGGCATCACGAGCTGATTACCCAGAGATGTTTCTCTTTTGTGGGTTTAAGAATCAGCCACAATGGCGGTATTTGGACAGAGAGGATCTGGAGAACCCAAAGGAAACCAGAAATTGAAAATTCAGTTATTTTCCTGGTGAAATTCAGCTTCAATCCTGCTCTGTGTAAGCCAAGGCTAACTAATGATCTCCACTTATGCAGGGACATCACTGCTTAACTCAGAATCCTCGAGAACTGTTGGGAAGAGCTAGTACTCTGGGAAATGTAAGATGTGGAAACAGCACAATCCTTAAAAGGAAATATTGTTAACATTCTCAAAGAGAGACAGAGAGAGAAAAGAAGGAGGAAAATGAAGAAGATGAAAGGAAGGAGGAGGTAGGAGAAAACAGAGAAGGAAAAGGAAGAGGAGAAGGAGAAGAAGGAGGTAGAAGTGGTAAAGAAGTAAAAGAGAAAATATACGGTCAGAAGAATAGAGAGAAGCCATTGAGTTTGTGTGAGTGCAAGACAGGACAATGTTGATAAGAAGAGGAAAGAGGAAGTTTCCCTCACTTATTAACATGGCATGATTAATGTCCTGAAATATAATCAAACAGACCTCTCTCATCTGCTTCCATTTTGGATGATAGATGTGTCTGAAGAAGAGTCTTAAGGGGAGAAGGGAAATATATTAACAAGGGTAAGTTCAATTTCTACATGGAGGTAATAATAATGCAAATATAAATTATGTTAATAGAAGACTATTTCTTCCATGACATATAACAATGTAAATCAGGGAATAGCAAGGGAGGTGGAGACTATGGGGACACAAGTTGCTATTATTGTACGACTTCTCAATTTTCCATGTCCTTATTTACTTTTCCAATTCATTCTAAAAATGAGGAAGGAGAATGAAGAATTCTGCAGGGTGTTTCAGTGAGGAATATAACCTTTATAAATTATCCTTTGGCCAGACCTGAGTGGCGTGTCTATTTACAACTGCAGAGAAGCTGGGTATGAGCCTAGATGTGAGAGAAATACATCAAAAATGACACCACAAAGGGCTCCCTAGCTTGGTGAGGTCGGGTGAGAATTTCTCTTTATCTTAATGGCCCATAATTCTATATTATAAGCAGACAGACTAGATGAAAGTTTTTCCCTCAAATTTAACCTAATTGAAGAGTTCAGCTTTTGCTTAGAATGGAGAAATTTGCAAGAAAATATCATTCTCATTCTAAAATTTAGACTAGTGTGGATAATATAGAAAATCATAACTGGTCTTAAAGCCATCAGATAATGGAGGTTGTGAGACAACCATGGAAACTGAAGTCCAAACTATGACAGGGCTCTCTGAGGGAAAAGGGATTCATGAGCTGCTTTGTCCATGGGAGAACACTGGCAGATGAAGTGGTCACCACAGAGGTGGATATGGAAAAATCAGCTAAAGTTTTATCAAATCCCCAATGTCCAAAAATGGGCTAATGTATAAATTTAGAATACCTGGGATCCCCCAGACAGAAGTGGAATCTACATTTATTTACAAGCTCTTTTCTACTGTCTTCCACTGGGTGCTCAACAACAAGATTAAGGGCGAATGACCAAGAGAGGGCATGTCAGATGGAGAGGTGTGCAGGGATCATGGATTACAACTAGGAGACAAGAAGAGCACCATGCAACTCCATGGAAAGCAAAAATACATGGAAAGCAAATCCCTTAAGATCTTTCCTCATAGAAAACAAAAGCAACACATCTCATTCCCAGGCAGTATCACACCAGGCACAGATACAGTGCTTCCAAGGTAGATTAGAAGCAAAACTTTTTCCCCTGGGAACAAGGCAAAAACAAAAGAAACAAAACTAAAACCTTCTTGGTCTCAATAGACAAAGCAGAGGTCCATGTCACATAACAGAGGTAGGGCACTCATTTTCTGTCTAACACGCCAGTGTTCTAAATACTCAAATTAAAAGTAAGTGTTATTATAACTTGCATAGAAAAGAAATACCCAACTACATGCTGTCTAGTTTTAAAAGATTAAACAAAAACAATAATAGGTTAAAAGTAGAAGGATGGAAAAGTTATGTTATGGAAAACAAAACAAAATGCTAGAAATTTTACAAAGAAGAAAAAAGGAGGTTAGGCAGTAAAAACACATCTCAGATGGTATTAATAGAACTCAAAATTAAAATGTCTTCTGGTGCCTGGCTATTTGTATGTATTGATCTCTATAAATTCTCACTGTGATATGGAGCAATGATGATAACAGTGATGTTGATGATGATGGTGGTAGTGTTTTTAACAATGGAAAATAAATTCCACTTCTGACAATTAAGATTGCAAAGTTCGCTTCGAGCTATTTTTTAAACTAATGCTCAACCCCATGTTTATATGATTCTAAAGAGCTTTTTAAAATATTTTTTTTCCTTTTTTAAGTAGAAAGAGATTAGTTTTCATTTAAGAAACAGAATGTAAATCTAACAAGAAAAAAAAAAAGCCAATACCCACAAGACCACATATCATTGCCTAAAAATCTACCTTGGAATAAAATTTGAATAATTTAGCAGAACTACCCAAACCACAGAAGTGAAATTTCCGGTGTCCCTAAGGGTCTTGGGCATTCAACCTCATCTCACATGTCCCCAGAGGGTTTGATTAAAGTAGCTTGAGGACCACAGCTTGTGGTGAACAGATCAGAGGCCTCCAGCTTGCTACTACTTAATCCAATTTCCCTTCTGAAACACTAGATACTAAAAAGTGCCTGGTGACATTTAGAAACTACTAAATCTCTGCAGTTCAATTCCATGGACTTCTTAAATCTGGCCTGCCTGACTTCCTCTACCGCCTTTCTGCTAGCAAAAGATTTAGTTCTACATATTGAGGTACTATGTATTGTAGGTTTGACAAATCATCTTGAAAACTTTGTCCTCATTCATTGTTCCCTGCAGAGAAAGGGATGCTTTGTTAGCCAGAAACTCAGTGAAGGAAAATGGCTCATTCACAGAAAAAGGCACATAAATGTTTCCACATAGTTCTCAGGGAATTTGGGATAAGCTTTATTAATTATTCAGAGAGGGGAAGAGAGAGAGAGAGAGAGAGGAGGAGAGAAAAAAAGTGTCTTTTTTTTTTTTACAGTTTTCAAAGCATTTCATTTGTTTTATATCCTTATTTACGTTTTATGTATATTTACTTATCACACAATCTTATGGTTTCTACCAACTCCTTTAAGTTTTATAACTGAACCATCATAGCAGTTGTTATCCCAACATTACTTAAATTTTATTCGATTAGTATTTTCAAAGAGGAAAAAGTCAGAATTCCATTTATTCAATTACTTTATATTTTTAAGTTCTGTGAATAACTAATAATCAATATACTTCATTAAGGATCCAAATAGTTTTTTTTTTAATTTACTCTTAATTCTTCTTGTAAAGCAAATTCTACTCAGTCTTTCACCTTTACCAATAATTTCTCAATGACATTTCCCACATTTAAGTATACCTTCTAAACCAACCACCTGCTGATTCTGAATCCTATCTTGTTCCTTCTCAGCAGTCTTAGATACTGGTAGTTTTCAAAAAGGCGGAAAATAGGGCCGCATCATCCAGTAGTGGATTAGAATCTCATTGTGTCCTCAGTCCAATATTCTGCTGTTGCCATCTTAAAATTCTTAATAATTCTATCTATGGAGTGAAGCCTTGTGGGACAGTGGTATACGTGAATGAGCAGAGGAGATACAAGTAGTATGTATGTCCATCCTCCCTTGCTCTCCTGTTCTCTGTAACTGTGTGTGTGTGTGTGTGTGTGTTCATGCGCACACGTGCGCATGCGCAGGAGGAACAAGGTTGACAGCCTCAAGAGGCTACACTTTTCTTCCTAACTAAAACTTGCTTTGAATGCAGAAAAAAGGCAATGCCTTTCTAAGAAACAGGAATGACCAAAAAACTCTATTACGTTCTTTCTTACTTGTGTTACCTTCCTGCATTAGCTGATCACTTACAGAGAAAATTATGACACAGAGGAAAAGGGAAGAAAAACTGCTTTTGTTCTTTTTAGTTCTGCGTTATGCATCAGAAAGTCAAGGGTGGAGTGTCCATAGAATCTGCAAAAGCATTAAAATTAGTTGTGCTAGTATTATACGATAGTTTCACTATTGGGGAAGAACAAAATACATAGCAAGTACAAGCTACAAATCCAAATTGTACATGGTTGAGTTTGCATGTGAAACCGTGTCATTCAATACAATTCATATTCATACATACAATTCATATTAATTATTCGAAATTCAATTTTTCTTCTTTACTGTGAATGATATTAAATAGCAAAATTTTTTAAATGTCATGACAAATAGAAAGACTGCAGAAAAAGAGGAAAAATGCCTTTATATTTTATAATCTTTAATGGCAATTTTTTCCTGCTTTTTGAACAAAGGCCCCCACATTTTGATTTTGCAAAGAGCTGATTAAATTATACAGCCAGTTTGGTCTGTACTGTAGTCTCCCTTTGAGGGAAAATTCCAGATGTTTTTAAAGATATAGAGAACTAACTCTAATTTCCAAGTTTATTGAAAATATACTATATGGACTACAACAATAGAGAACATCATCCTGGAGCTATAAACAAAGAAGAATAGTTGCCTACTATGTATTTTTTGGTTGTTTCTGTGGTTGTTAAATTCATTTTACTATTTGGATACTGAAAAATTGGCTTCGTCTGCCAAATCAAATTAGAAATTTTTGATTACACGGACCTAATGAGTTTAAATTATTTTTGAATGATGCTAAGAAACTATAACCTCATAAAATTCAGTTCCAAATAATGATTTATGTCACAGTTAAATAATTCAAGCAAAATAACTCAAATTAAGCATGATTTTTATCATTAGTATTATTTACAAATGAAGCTACCTTATATCTCTAATTCTCTCCTGCTTCAATGATTGATGAGAATGGGAATCATTATTTCTGCAGTTTTTTAATGTATATCACTACTTGTATTCATACATGCATACATATGGGAAAATCTATATTAAAAGTTTTATGTTATAGATTTATATTTAATTTTTAAGTTTATTTACTAATTTTGGAATATGCAATAAAATGTAGATACAATGACTTTTGCCTTGTCTCTAGTTATACAGTTTAGAGATGAAAGATACCCAAGGAATCTATTAATTAAGTTCCATGTTGTACAAAGAAAGAAATTAGAGGACTGAATTGCTGAATGACTTAACACCACGAGGTAATTAGGAACTGAAGCTAAAAACCAATTATCAGTCCTGGAGGTAGGAGTACCACTTCATGCTGTTCTCCCTAGAAAAGATTTTGGAAGAAATTGAAATTCAGTGTAGATTTTGAGTGTCTCCACTTTTTGGTGTTTTAAAGGTTATGAGATAAGACCCTGGCTACGAGTAAGAATCAATAGAGTTTACAGCCCAGAGGACAGAAAATAAATAATGGGAAACAAGTGAACATTGACTTCACTAAGAATGTATTTACTCACATTTTATGCATCTTTGCTTACAAAGAGATAAGCAAAAAGATGAAGACCAAGAATGTTGATAAGAGTATCAAACTGAACAGTACTATGCTAACCAGTCTCTGAAAATCTGAGAAGGCACTAATTTCTAGACACAGTGTCCTCATTGAAGCAGCTCCTTAAATCAATGGCACAGCATGTCATCAAGGTTGTCAACATTGCATTTACCTGCAAATTCTGTGTATTAAACCACAGGAAAGTGACTCATTAATAAAAATGGCTTTTCAAAACAACAAAGTCTAGGATAACCAGAATGTTTGAATATTGGAAATTTATATGAGTTAATTGGAAATCTTTCTGAAATATTCTGCTTATACTTGGGTGCCCATAGAATTAAATGGTTAGTCTACAAGACAAATGTTAATTTGATAATATCTTGTATGCCAAGATAGGTACAAATATATATGCTATACATATAACATGTATAAAACTGATAGTTGCTATGAAGAAAAGTGGTAGAGTAGTAGGCAGGGACACAACAGAGGAATATGACTAGTTTAGGGGTTCAAAGAAAGCTTCCTTGAGGAAGTTATATTTGAGATCTTAAAAAAAATTGGGTGCTTCCTATAAACAAGAGGGAAAAAGGTACTGAGGCAGCAGCGAGAGAAGTTTTGTTGTGGGAGGAGCATTCTATTTCAAAGAACTGAGATAACTGCAAATGTGACTGTTGTATAGAAGATAAGAGAATGTTTTGTGCAAGATGAAGCTGGAGAGAAAGGCTGTAACCAAAAGTACAGATTCTTGAAGAGCCTGTGTGGGTTTTTATGTTTACCCAGAGAGTAGTGGAAAATTATTGAATAATTTTTAAGAAAGAGAATGACATTATGATATTTATATCTAGAAGGCCCCATTCTGGCTCCTGCATGAAAGAAATGATTACAAAATAACAAAAAAGAATGTAGAAAATTCAGCTAAGAGCTGACAGGTAGCTTGACTTTGAGGTGGTTAAAGTGAAGTGGGAGAAAAAAATAAAATTCTCCAGAGATATTGAAGAAGTAAAATCAAGTTGTTGATGAAGCCTTTGTTACTGCGAGGAATAAAAGTGTGGCATTAAAGAATAAGGTCTAAATTTGTGGCTTCCACACATAGACTCTGATTCTATTCAGAACTGTAGATGAATGGATAAAGAAGAATTATGTGAGAAGATTATGAGTTTTATATTTGACATATGTGTGGGTTTGGAGATTCATTTCAAGTATGTAACGATGTGCTAATTTGATAGTTTTATATGTAAGGTCTGGGCTCAGTAGAGAAGTAGAGCTGAAAATACAAATTTGGAATGTAGGGTGGGGAATTTATGGCTTTGGGGGCCACATGAGACCTTCTGGATGCTTGAATATGGCCTTTTGGCTGAATTCAAATTTTACAAAACAAATCGAATCCTTTTAATAAAGATATTTGTTCTGTGCAGTTTGGATTTGGTTCAGGAGCCACATTTGGGGATCAGGAGGGCCCCATATGGCCTTGAGGTCATAGGTTTCCCCATTAGAACAAGAAAATACATTTAAGAGCAGGCCATGAAAAACTCCAGTATTTAATGACTATATGGAAAACGATGAGCTAAACCTGCAAAAAGAAGGGGAAAAAAGTAGAATGAGCATGGAAATGTATTTAATTAACCATATTGCTACTATTATTATTGCAGTTATGTGTTTTATGTAGAAGATAAGAAAATAGAGGAAGAAAATCAAGAGGGGGTAGTTTCAGCAATGGTCAGAGAAGATTGTTTCAAAAACAAATGGTCAACATTGAATGTTACTATGTAGATAAGCAAGATGGCAGACACACTCTTGATCTACGGAAGGCTTCAGATATGAGTACAAATAGAGGTCGCATAGCATATGTCTAAGCAGTAAGAAATCTAAAGTGAGCTAGGGAACTATTACTGGAAATACGCTTTACCTTCATAAACTGAAAAATATACCTTTGAAATTTAAAAAATCATAAATATCTCTAAAATCAGGAATATTATATGACTGAAACCTGGAAAAAGAACATAAATGGCTGAGATTAATTATCATTGCACATTAGACAGTCTGTTCAATGCTGGTCTAGATAAACAATAAATAAAGGCATATATTATTCATGAATTCTATGTTTATGCAAAAGTAGTCTCTTCTTTCATTATAGCAAAATCAATATGTATGTTATCATAAAGGTTTTCACATAATTCATGTTCTATTGAGAGTAATGCCATATTAGATAATATTTCTTCAGCCACAGTCAGTCTCAGTTCTGTAGTTAACTTCAATTTTAGAGAAACTTTAATAACCACAAGGGTTGTCTATAAAATTCTTAAATAAATACTTTTAAGTACAAATGAACCACAGTTTTACATATTATATTCAAATATTCTAATGGATTGCATATGAAAAATGTTTATTATTAAGAAAATATTACTAAATAATTTCATGCCATCATGCAAATTCATCATCTAAAATTTGATTTTTACTATCTCTTAAAGCAATATCTAAATATATATATTTAACTACACATATGTATAAATATATAAGAGCAATATTAATTATTTAATATAACAAAATATTGTTCAGCTACTACTTATAAATATTATAAATAACACATTAATTTGTGGAAACTTCCAGAACCATGAATTGGAAAATGAGGAAAAATAAAGGCTGCTTGGCAATACAAGAAATAATATGTTTTACGGAATAAACTTTGAGGTTTATACTGTGGAAGGATTTGTCATATGAAGGAAAAAATAATCTTATACTTCATATGGAACCAAAGAAGACCCCATATAGCAAAAGCAATCTTAAGCAAAAAGAACGAATTGAGAGGAATCAATTTACCAGAATTCAAGCTATACTATAAGGCTATAGTAACTAAAATAGCATGATACTGGCACAAGAACAGAGACATAGATCAATGGAACAGAATTGAGAACCCAGATATAAAACCATCCTCATACAGCCATCTAATCTCTGAAAAAACAGACAAAAACATACACCGGGGAAAAGAATCCTTATTCAACAAATGGTGCTGGGAAAACTGGATAGCCACATGTAAAAGACTGAAACAGAATCCGCACGTTTTACCTCTCACAAAAATCAATTCATAGTGGATAACAGACATAAACCTAAAGTGTGAAACTATAAGAATTCTAGAAGAAAATGTTGGAAAAATTCTTATAGACATTGGCCTAGGCAAAGAATTTTTTTTGGCTAAAAATAAGTAAAAACAGCAAAAATAAGAGAGTTGTTAATAAGATATTTTCTAATATATTTCAATCATGTAGCTACCAAGTCAGTGAAAGGAAAAAATAATCCATTTGGAATAAAATTCTAATTGTGCTCATATAGTTATAATTAGTATATAAATGCTCAACATTAATTGGTATTAATTGATCAACACTTACGTGCACATATGTAGTAACATTCATTGGTGTCGGGCAGGAGGGAGGGGAGTGAAGGGGATGGGTATATTCACACCTAGTGG
>CAUYSK010001232.1:0-26366 GCA_963575035.1 Avahi laniger | reverse complement strand
AGAATGGAAAAATAAGCACCACATGTACTCACCATCAAATTGGTATTAACGGATCAACACATAAGTGCATATATAAGAATTACATCTATTAGATATTGGGCAGAGGGGAGGGGGGAGGAGGGAGGAGGGGACGGGTATATGCATACAGAAAGAGTGCAATGCGCACCACGCAATAGGATGGACATATTTGAAACCTGGACTGAGGGGGGGAGGGGGGGCAAGGGCAACACACGTAACCTAAACATCTGTACCCTCATATTATGCTGAAATAAAAAAAAAAAAAAAAAAAGAAAAGCAGAGGTAACAGAGACTGATGCCTATGGAAAAAGAAAAGAGAGATGGGGGAAGAAAATTGGCAGGTGACCTCCCTGTTCCAAATATGCCTCTTATACTTTGTTAGCTTACGATTTCTCTTGACCATTTTTAACTGCCCCCATCCCCCACCCCCCGCTCCCAGTTTGTACTACTTTAAGTGAATTTCTGCTTTTGGCATGCAGAGAGACCTGGCTCAAACAATGAACACACAATAATTATTGCAGCAGAAATTTAAATGAACTAGAAAATCAACCAGTTGGTCATTTAGGCCTTATGGCATTCATTGTGCTAAAGAGTATAGGTCATACTCCTTGGGATTTGGATCTTAGCTTCATCAATTAATTACTAGTTCAGTGACCTTTGGGCACGTTTTTTGAAAATTTCTTTGTTAGAGCATTTTATATGTATAATGTATTTAAAAATTGCACATACTTATTATATAGTGAGCTTATATAGTGCCCACATATAGTATGAATTTCATAAAAGTTAAACATAAATATGAATAAATTCAACAAGGTAAAAGGTATGATAAATAGAAAAAACCCATAAAATATAAATAAATGTAAAAGCTAAATCTACATGTAAGTTAAATGGATTCTAAATCTTTGTAACAATTATAATTTATTGAGGGCCATTTGACACACAGTATTTTAAACAGATTACTTATATCATCTCGTTTAAATCTCATAAAAATCGAATCATATAATTATTTTAAAAACATTTTATAGATTCATCCACCTATGCCTCTTTTCAGCACATGTTTCCTGAGTGCCTTTTAGGTATTAGACACTGAACATATTCAGGAACATTGAAAAAAATTGAAGAGTAACCTTTTCAATTTCTCACAGCTTATAAATGCAAACACTTGATTCAAACACATATTCATCTGATTCCAGGCCCAAACATTTTCTTTCAACTCTGTGACTACTTTTTTTTTTTTTATGTAAAATAAACAGGCTTCCCCACTATTCACGGGTTTGTCTCTTTTCCCTGGGTCACAGCCTTTTATAATCTAATTTTGAAAGTGACAAATCCTAATTTGACCATATTCTGTTGGTTGCACCGACCAATGCTGGTGCAATGGGCTGGGAGCGGCTACCCAAAGATGTGGATATCAGGAACAGCTTCATGGGGCCATTTTGAAGTCTGGTTACCATACCATTTTTCAGGGTAAATCCTAGCCTCTTCTCTGAAATCTTCTTTGACCAAACAAATCTGGTCTTATCCTCTCTTCAAATCCTAAAGAAAATATTGTGGACTATGTATATAGTAGTTCACTTGCTTTAAACTTATAATTACTTAGTAATTCATTAAACATACACATTGAATATCTGATTTTTGTGAGCACTGAGCTAGTTACTGGGGGGAAATCAGATCCCTGTTCTCATGAAGTTTATAGTCTAGTTAGGAAAAATTGTAATAAACTAAGTCAATAATCATTTCTGACAGTGAATAGACCTTGTGGGGGGCAGGGGGTGGGATATCAAGTGATGACCTGCTCCTTTAGCTTGGTCGGCCGGAGGAGGCTTCGCTAAGTGGTACCATGTAGGCTGAGACTGAATTGTCAGAAAGAATATAACCACACAAGGATCTGGGGTTAAGTTTTCAAGCACAATAAACAAGAAGACCAAGGACCAAAAGAGGAAGAAACTCGGTATGGTCTGAGAAGCAGGAAAATAAAATGGCAGTTGTGTCTGAAGTTTCCTGTACAACAGGTGAAAGAGAGGGTGGTAAGAAGGACGTATCATACAGGGCTTTAAATAACTTAGCAAACTACTTAAAGTCATCTTTATTCCTCTCAATTCATTAATCATGAATCAAATATTTATTGAGTACCTACAGTGTGCCAGCACTGTGCACTGTGCTGTCTACTGGTAATGCAAGGACAAACCCATCCTCATTTTGTGGAGAGGCACGTAGACAGACAAGCAATGGCAATCAAGTAGGGGGTCATTCTAAAAAAGATATTACAAGGTCCCCGCACAGTGGCTCATGCCTCTAATCCTAGCACTCTGGGAGGCTGACGCAGAAGGGATTACTTGAGCCAGGAGTTCAAGACCAGCCTTAGTAAGAGTGAGACTCCGTCTCTACCAAAAATAGAAAAATAATTAGCCAGGCGCAGTGGTGCATGCCTGTAGTCCCAGCTACTTGGGAGGCTGAGGCAGGAGGATTGCTTGAGCCCAGGAGTGTGAGGTTGTAGCAAGCTATGATCATGCCACTGCACTCTATCCTGGGCAATAGTGTGAAAACTTGTCTCAAAAAAAAAATCTTTTGAATATATGAATTAATGCACAAACTCTACATTTAAAATATCATTATAGTAACCTGAGTGCAATATAGTGCAATGTAAGCAACTCACCTTTCTTTAAACTTATTAAATCAACCAATATTCCTTGAGCCCCGGTCTGTGAGGAACAGACACATAAAGGGAGGTTGACCATCAGCGTAGTCTAGAACTAAAAGTTCCAATTACAACTTTGACCATAACTATAACCTATCTCTTAGATCAACTTTATTTGTATTGTTTACATTCGTTTTAAATTTTATTTTTGACTGACCAACAATAATTGTATATACTTATGGGGTACAATGTGGTATTTTGATATATATTTACATTGTGGAATGGTTAAATCAAGCTAATTAAATCTGTCACCTCACTTGCTTATCATGTTTTTTTTTTTGTGGTAAAACATTTAAAATCTACTCTTTCAGCAATTTTAAAATATACAATGTATTGTTATTTATTGTAGTCACTTTTCTGTGCACTAGGTCACTAAACCGTATTCCACCAGTCTAACTGGAACTTTGTACCCTTTGATCAACGCCTCTCCTTTTTTCATCCAGCCCTTGCCCCAAGCCTCTGGTAACCATCATTCTACTCTCTACTTCTGTGAGTTCGACTTTTTTAGATTCCACATATGAACCACATCATGTGATAATTGTCTTTCTAGGCCTGACTTATTTCACTTGGCAGCATAATGTCCTCCAGCTTCATCCATGGTGTCACAAATGACAGAATTTCCTTCTTTTTAAAGGTTGGAGAGCATTCCGTTGTGTATATATACCACGTTTCCTTTATCCATTCATCTGATTATGGGCACGTGTGTTGCTTCCATATCATAGCTATCATGAACAACGCAATGAACATGGAAGTGACAATATCTCTTTGGCAAACTGGCTTCCATTTCTTTGTGTATGTGCCTAGAAGTGGGATTGCTGGATCATATGGGTAATTTCTATTCTTAGTTTTCTCAGCTGGCACTCTCTGCCTCTTAAAATCTAGATGAAACCTACTCGCTTTTCTCCAGGAAAATCAGTGTCCAGATTCCTGTGCGGCCCAGTGAGCGGACGCTCCACGATCACCCCTTGCTCCATCTTTCGCCTCCGCTGAGATCCGGTTCTCTGCCCTGAGTCTTACAGTTTTCCTTCCTTCTCCAAACTGGTTTTCAGCCAAGAGTGGAACTCTTTTCATAATTCTGTTCCCAAACAACACAATAAAATAAAAACACATTCACGTAGACTTTCGTTTATATCAAAACATTTCCAGAAATTTAGCAGAGGAAAGGAGTATTGGCACGAGAAGAACACAAATCATTTTAAGTAGAACAGTCTATTCCTAAAAGTCCTTCAGCACTCTGTATGTTGATTTGTTTTTCTTTCTTTTTTTTTTTTTTTGCTTCTGTTTTCTCTACTCCACCAAATTCCTGTTCATGGAAAATGAAAACAGCCCACTTTGTTTCTCTCAAAGATACCTTGTCTCCTGATACACCATATCTTCCAGAGCTCAAATGGCCCATTTTCCTAAACCAGATTTCCCAGTTTGAGATATCTATATGTCACCTTTATGGTTTTTGAAATATCCATGTATCACCTGTATGATTATTTTTCCCAATCAAATTGTTTTGATTTTTAATGGGTAAATTTGTTTGAAAGGACATATTTATTATCAGTGTATTTAGAAAACCACTGTCATTCATCACAAATGGAAGACTTTAAAAAGCAATGTATAATTACAAAAATTTGAAGGTGTTTGTTTGCCTCATGCCAATGATACTTATTATATCTCACACAGTGGTAATATCTCTTTTGCTTACCTTTCAGGGTTACTCTCAACATTTAAAAAAAAAATGACAGAAGTGAAAGTACTTTGGAAAAGAAGGGATTTCATTTAAAATCATGTCTCTCTCCCCGCCCTTCTAAATGACAATGCATGCAGAGGTCCTTATCACTGAACCTAATTCTCCTCAGTGCTGAGCTGGAGAAAACTGCAAAGAAAATGCAGATTGCAGCTGTGACTCCAAAGACCTTGCTTAGAGTAAAACAATTCAATGGAAAAATGACGGTATTTAGCATCCACCCTGAAGTCACTCTCCCTCCTTCCAGTTTTGGAAGTTCTTGCAAATTGAAGTCAGTAGGATAAAAACTCTACTAGACTGGAGCTTCTGTCTGTGGGAGGTCTTTAAAAATACGCTCTGGCTTCACACTCCTTGTGTACACAGGAGCAGCAACACACTTAGTCAGAGCTTCTCCCCCATTACCTCCCAAATCTTTTGTAGTTTGCATAAGTTGCAAATTTTGAAATCTAATTCTTTCTGATTAGACCACCACAATGAATAAATGGGCTTATTATGGGCTCTGGTTGAGAAGAACTATAGCAAGTATAGCAGTTTGCATTAACCGCTCTAATCAAGGAGCCTTGAACGTCACTCCGTGGAAATCACTCTCATTTATTGTAATGAGAGTCACAAAAGCGAATCTAGAGGGAGCTATGAATGTGTTTGTTCCTGGAAGGGCACAGGCTCACCTAATTTGCCACCAAAATCAATACCTCCAGTCCCCTTTGCTGGCGACCTGTTACAGGAGGTTAATTACAAGTGAGATTCTGGCCAAACTCCCTCAGATCTCTGGGAGGCCAGGGGTCAGCCTGGCCTTTTTTGTTATTACGCACAAAGACAAGTACAAGGCTAGGATGCACTTCCCCAAGTGATGGGCAGGTTGTGCTCACTTGCTTGCTTTGCAACTCTCTTTCCCTTCCCCTTGCACTACTTTTTTCCCTACCCCACCACGGAGTGGACAGAGTTGTATTCTGACCAGCTGAGAATGTTTCTGGAGTCAGAGCTGAGTAGGAGTTCACATCCGTTCCCTGTTAGCTTTGTGGTCTTGGGAAAATTGCTTAACCTTTCTGAGTATTGCTGTGTTTATTTATAAAATGGAAGTCACAGGATATGTAATGCACATCTCATTTCGTTTATAATGTTCCAGGAACTGTGAAGGGTCTCCGTAAGTAAGAGTACCCCTTCCCCTGCACTGGGAAGCCCCTTGCACTACACGCCTCCAGACCTCTTACCTGTTGCCTTCAGAAGCATAACCCAAATTTCAAAAACACGCACTGTCCTTTGGATCATTCACTTTAAAGTCCACAATGGCAATGGAATCTATGTGTTTCCTCTGTCATTCAGGGCTTCCTCAGCAGAATCCTCAAATACTCAGTCCGAAAAAAACCACAGGCCCTGATACAGCTAATTCCACATCTTCCTGCATTTTCCACATCTTGGCCTTTCTGCATACTCCCTTTTGTGCACTGAACGCTATTTCTATCACTCATTAATCCCAAGAAGCACAAATAGTCCCGAAGAAGTCTCTTTAGGGAAAATTGATCAAAAAGGTTTTGGTGCTGTCCTCCCTGCAGAACAAAAGATGGAGAAGTGAACATTTGCCAGAAGGCAAGGCCCACGATTGTGGAGAAGCAGGGCAGGGCTGAGGTTTTCCTGGCTCCTAGACACCAAGCCAAGAGATTCCTGCTGCCTCCAGCAGGTCTGCGTAGCTCTCTGGGCAGCGAGGTTCAATGACCCTCCATCTCACAACTTGAGTCTAGTTGGTGAAACAGTATTTGTAATAAAATACAGCGTGATGTAGCAGTGCTTGGAATAAAATTCACATACTTTTGACTTTAGGCCTTTTTCTTTTTTCGTTTATTCATGAGCATTTGAGTTGGCTGCTGAGTAGGCACAGAAGTAAGTCCTGGACTCTGTCTTCAAGAAAATATGTCTGGTTGTATCATCGGACATTGAGTTGAAAGCTGGATAAAAAGCCCATTTTTAAATTTTTAAGACATCCTAATTTGGGAATTGTGTGGTTATATCATCAATAGTATAGTTACTAATAAAATCCCTCACACCATTTATTGTGTACTTAACACCTCTTATGCACTTTAAAGACATTACCTCATCATTCCTCTTAGGCAGGTACTATTGTTAGCTTATTTTAAAAGTGGAGAAAACTGAGGTGAAAAGAGACTAATTAAATCTGCCCAAAATCACTAGCTAGTGCATGGCCAAGCTAGCATTTGACTACACATAGGCTCACTCTAAACCTATGCTCTTGATTGTTTTGTTCCATCTCTAAACCTTTCACAAAATTCATTAGTGGGTTATTTAATCTATTTTACATGCTACTCATATTGCATCTTTTCCTTTCAGAAACATCAAAGAACTCCTCTTAAATATACTAGTTAAGTAATCTGGCATCTCAGTTTATCCTATGCTATCAAAATTGTTACATCATTCCATCATTCCCTTCTGTTTCTCTCTCATCTAGTTTTAACTATAGGGAATATGCAAACTTAACAAGGAGCAGGTTTGAGGACAGCCCACGTCTAGCACTTGTATTTTTATTTTTGTCATAATTGTCACTGTTTTTACCACCATTTGTCAGACAAATGCGTCCATGATGGAAAATCAAATGCAATCTGACATGTACATTTTAATAACCCAATTAGGTATTTCATATTTGTTTACTTGTATAATTTATGAAATGCTCATCTCTCTGAAATCCTAGATTATGGGTTGATAGCAAAGGATGTATTATGCCCTCCTTGCTATTGTCCTATGTTTTTCTTAAACACTGTAAGAAAATGGTTCTTAGTGAATTCATTACTATCAGGAAACCAAGAAACAACTCATTTGCTCTCTACTTACTTATGATTTTTTATAAAAATCCTTTTACACCCCCCACAAAAAGGGAAGAATTTTCACTGGGATTGTAAATGGATTTGGCACCAGAAACTCTTAAAAAACCTTCTCACTTCCTACTTGGATATTAGCATTCCAAATTTATGTCCAATATCAAGATTTAGCTATTGCCTCTTTTACAGCATTTGACAATAGCATTGTGCTTTATTGGGTTATGTCATGTTATGTTACTGAGTTATGCTAGGAAACACAATAACATTGTGAACACCGTCACTGAGAATACAGCATCCAGAAAATGATGGTGGAAAATGAAACCAGTTTAGGTAGAGATATTTTTGTATGCCACTTAATAAAGGCTCAGGAAAATTAATTACTACAACACTAAAACAAAACCACCCACGAAATAGGAAATAGGAACATGAACAGCTTTGGTATTCTTCATGAGTGAGTCTCTACAAAGGAGAGAAGCACGGAGAGAGATGAATTCAAAATAATCTTAGTATAATGTCTTGAGATTTTCAAAGATTATTTTAATTCTAAAAATTACATATATTATATTTGGGAGTTCTGTGAGACTTATGCAGAACTAAGGACTTTTTCTTAGTATCTTTTATCATTTCCCTTTTGCTGGGCAGGGTACCAGAGTTTCCTTGCCCAGAAAAATGTTTTTGCCGTAGGCCAAAACAAAGCACGTACCTCCAACATGGGAACTGCATCATGAAGGTGAACAAGTGCTCCAAAGTCTTGTTTACTTCAGTACAAGCTTTCAGTGCTGAAACTTCAGAAGGATTCTCAAAGGGGGGAAAGAGTATTTGGTTGGTGGAAAGCAGAGAGCAGGGTAAAATAAATCTTAGAGTTTAAAACCAGATCGAATGTCCTCGAAGTGACAGATAATTGCAATTCCTTTTGAGGTGTGGAATAAGAGAAAATGAGAAAATGTCTCCAGTTTGGGGGACATTTGGTCTGTGTCTGATTGAAGCTCTAGAGAGAGAGGCAGGGTAGTTTGGTGGTTAGACAGATGCACTCTAGACCCACAGTATTTGGAATTAAATTTTATTTCCTTTACTTACAGCCTGTGTGAACTCGCACAGGGCAGTTTCTGAGTGCAATAGTAGGAGCCGGAGAAGGCTGATCTTCCTTGCAGAGAAAAGTAGGAGGATTTTTTTTTTCCCTCTGCCCCTGAAAGACAGGACTGTCATGGGGGAGGACGTGGAAGAGAGAAAGAGAGCAGACACAGCAACCAAGAACAGTGGCCTTAAGAGCTACGTATCTAATATTTGATTCTAAGGTGTTTGAACTGCATCTTAGCACATCAGTAAGACTGACACATGTTCAAAATATTTAACAGCGGCGTTTTATACCTGTGTTTGTGTGAGAGGTTGGGGGATAGCATATCTCTGTAGGAGGATCAAACAAGGGCCTGAGTTTCATATTCCCATGAAGATACCGAGGGAGACACAAGGGTGGAGATAAACCAAGAAACACACAGAGAGGAGCAGACAAGGATTCAGAAGAATTAGAACATCAAAGAAGGAGCTATTTATAAAACCTAAAAATTCCAAGGCAGAGGAAGACTTTGCACAACTCTTTGGAAAGACATCGGGTTTTCGTTTTGTTTGTTTATTTGTTTGAACATGGAGTATCGGTTTATGCCAATTTTATAAATTGTAAGTGGCAGGGAGACCTCAGTTAATGTCTGAAAAAGAAAACAACATGGTGTCTGAGTGTGCGCTCTGGAACCAGACCCTCTTTTTCAATTCTGTCTTGGCAATATAGAAACTGAGTGGATTTTAGTCAGTGATCAATCATCTAAGTACCTGTGCTACAAGGTGATTGGAAGAATTCAACGAGAATACTTATCAGAGCATCTGGCACATGGTAGCTATTCTTGAAAAAGAAAGAAGATTTGAAACATTAAAATGAAATAATTCATATATAGTAAATGGTGAAAGAAGCATTAATATTCAGGTTTTTAACAACTCAGCTGAGAATACTAGGTCCTTCTTGAAGCATGCAGATTTTTATGGTGAATATTTTTCCTATCTCCAACTTTTCAGATACGGTCCTTTTGGTCCTGGCCAGTGGACCCTGGATACTCACCGCCTTCCTCCAAGCTTATGAGACTTGGCAAGCCACTGGCCTCCTTCTGTGTCAGGGACTGGCACTGCCAAGCACCTACTCTGATTATAATTCTCAGGCCTTGGCAGCAAATGCACAGTTTTCTTGCTTTAATTAGGCTGAGATTCATTCCTACATGTGGCAGCTGCAAAGATATATTCTCTTTACAATTAGATGTTGTAATACTTAGCATTTCCTGGACTTAATTTTAAGTACATTTTGGTGGCCCTTGTCCCTCCTTTGCACCTTGTTTGCTCCAGGAGAGAGCATATGGTCCAGTAATTCTTTAAAGCTCATTTTATGGGCCATTCTCAGGCACTTCCTACTGGCCTTTGGAATGGAGCCTTGTTTGTGACGGCATTTTTGCTTATGCTCCTGCCAAATGCTTCCTCCAAAACCAGCAATAAAATCACAGGACCCAATAAGCCACGGTCATCAGAATGGCTTAATGAGAGCAACCTCAATAGTCCGGGTCTTTAACAGCAACCAGCACAGCAGGACTCATACCTTGTACACAAGGGCAGCCTAGGCAGGTCACCTTTGCAGTTCATGGGAATATCTCCAAATATTATAAAGTTTGAGATCATCTCAGGGAGCAATCTCAAACTAAGATATTTTCTCTTAAACAAAAATGGATAGGACAAAAATAGAAACTGGTGGTTCTCTCTGGCTCTCCTCGTAGAAGAATGTATCTAGAGTTCCTAAAGATCTTACAGAGCAAAGAAAATTCTCATTGGATGCTCCTCTGTCTACTTAATTCAGTGGACCTTGCCTCAGAAAATTATCTGAATAAAATCATGTTTCCAGCTAGCAGAAAGGTATTTGAAATACAGATTGGATACATATAAGAGACCTTGTTCAAAGCATATTCACAGGAGATGGCACCTTGTTTAAACAAGGAAAAATTATGTCTTGTCTATGATCTAGGTGCCATTAAACAGTTTTAAAATCTGAATTATTAATTAAAACCTGTGAACTAGTAACATTTTGGAATGACTGTTTTGATAGCTAACAGGAATTGTGTAACTTCGAGAGTAGTTGATTTCCTTTCATGTCATGTCAGCTAATAGAAACCCCATTGTAATCATAAAAGGCACAGAAAAATTGTGTCACAAGCGGATGCTACTTAAGTGGAAGTGAGCATGGAATACATTAAAGTATCAGTGGTCTTATCAGCTGCGTGTTATAACGACTTCTGACTAACAGTGAAAACACGATTGATGTCGCTGCGCATGTGGGGCACTGACAATGTGACACTGAGAGAATTCAATCCAAAGCTTGTTAATTTCATACACTCATTCGCTTTCTCATCACTCTTTGGTGACGGGGTTTTGTTTCTGTGACCATTAAAATGTAATCACAATTTCAGGGGACCTTTCAAAAATAATAGTAAGGAAGAAAACCCTTAAAATTGTCACCCGTTATTACTACTAAAAATAGAAACGACGAGCTCAATATATTGATTTTGGTTTTAAAATACAGTTTGTTAGGCTGATTTTTATTAAGGAGTCACATTTAAAGTGATGCAAACCCAAGTCACAAAGGATGCCAAGTCAAGACAATAGTTGATATCAATGGTGCCAACATATGTAGGGTGATTGAATTATCCATGGCCAAAGAAGAAAGGGAGCATATTTGATTGAAAATCCTCTGTGAGAGACACATCCAGCATGCCAGGTCCTAAATTATCATAAAACTAAAGACTGCTGATCAAGAGCAGATGCAGAAAGGGAAGGGTGTGTTGTTGGAGTTCAGTAGAGTCCATCTTGGTCAAATATTTGTATTATTAAAAGTAAAGAACATATAACAATTGCTAAATTTGCATATCAGATCTAGTGCATTGATGTTATTGAACCTTATATGGATGGAAAAGTGACATGTACAGAAAGAACACTTATTTGACAAATGATCTGGTCAGGACAAATAAATTGTGAATGCTTTCAATAGAATCATCCACCTTCCATTCATTGGAACTAGATTGTGCTATTTAATTTGTATTTGCAGTTTAGTATATCTGAATTTTGTATCAGTCAGAGGAAAATATAATGGTTTGCCCTAATCACTTGGAATTATCACTATTAAGCACCTACTCTATTCCAGGCTGCAGTCTGGGTACATTAAAGTCATTATTTTATTTAATCTTTATAACAGCCCTCCTATACACACATATCTACTGCATCTTCTACCTTCCTAAATGACCTACCCAACATGCTACCATCAGTTTCACTGAGAAATTTAAAACCATCACCACCACCCAAAACTTTCTCATCTCACCAGCAAAAACTCTACATTACATCATATACCAGCTCACACAGCATTTGTACTGAGTTCTGTTCCTTACAAAGGTCAATCCTTCCACATGGGCTCTGATTACTATTAATACCTTTCAGGCTTTACAAGAACTTTAGTCTGTGTCCTGAATCATCAATCTTTTTCTCTACTTGATCATTTATGTCAGTATAGTACCCTTGCCTAATCCTTTTATGTTCTTCCTAAATTCGCCTCCCCTTCATAGCCAACCCCAAGGAGGTTGCATACCTGTGCCTCACATCCTTATCTACTGTCTGCTGTCTCCTCCTCAGTTCATATTAGCTTCTCCT
The DNA here is from genome assembly GCA_963575035.1 of Avahi laniger. NCBI lineage: Eukaryota > Metazoa > Chordata > Mammalia > Primates > Indriidae > Avahi > Avahi laniger. The sequence goes on along the minus strand of CAUYSK010001232.1, from coordinate 14,362 downwards.
CCAAACTCCACTGAAACATTTCTTGCCAGGATCACGTATGAACAGCAACATTTTTTGTCCACATCTTATTCCACCTCTAGTTGCTATTTACTGAATCTCCTCTCCTCTCTCTCATCTCTGTGGTTCTCGACTCTGCTTCTGGAGCTTTTCAGGATTAGATACCAGAAAACTGTTTACCAAGTTGCTCAAGTCAAAAATTTGAAAGTCATCCCATGGGGATTATAATCATTCCTATGACTGTAAGTACTGTCTGTAAACTGATATATCTCATTTTTAGAAATCTGAGTGCAGAGCTCATATATTTCATAGTCTTTATGACATTGCCACTTAGAGAAACCACCGATAATACAAATTAAAGATATCCAAAATGGAATACTTGAATTCCTATAAATGATACCAATAATTTACTCCAATTATAAAGAAATCTCAAATAAAACCCATGCACAACACATAATCTTTAGAACATTTTCAAAGATAAACAGAGATGTAAGTAAAGATTTAGTAATCTTCACATCCATTCACTCCTCTAAGATAACCAAAGTGAATGTTGAAAATAAGTTTATTCCTTAACTTTCTTTATGCCAATTCAACAAATACTCATATTTAGTTTTTTACCTTTCTTTCTTGTGTAATGGGATAATGCTCTTGTAATATTTAGCTACTTTTTTCTTAACAGTATGACATTAAGAACTTTCCAAGTCAATCCATTTAGCTTTAATTTATTCTATCTAATCAGTGATGAAATGACATTCTATACATGTTCCAGATATTATTCAGTGATTTGTGCTGATGTATTATTAGGTTGTTTCCAAGTATTTTCTTTGTATTTTTAATATAATCCAAGTATATTATAATAGATCATCATGTCCTCCTTGCCACTATAGTCCCATTGAAATTTATCCCAGCAACTATGCACCAGGAACACTGGCTTCATTTTAATACCAGAAAACTTCCCTGCATTTTCCATATCTAGAATTGTAGTGCTGCTTTTTCTTTCTGGAAGAAATGCCTTCCCTGTTCCACATCGTCATTGCATGGTTATCTCTTTCTCATCCATCAGATCTGCAGTTTCTTCCTTTTCTTCACAGGATATCTTAGTTGGGGTAAAAAGTTAAACTATTGTAATAGATAACCCAAAATAAATTCCTCAAACAAAATAGATGTTTACTTATCTCTAATATGGTAATCTGGAATTGGTGTTCCAGATCAGCTGTTCCATGTAGTCGTGCGAGTACCCCATGTTAATAATGGCTCTTTCGTGTTTAAGAACTGGCTTCCAAGATCTCCCACATCACGGGCAATCCAGGTGGGGAGGAAATGAGTGGATGGAGAACATCAAAAGCCATGGATATTTCCTCCCTAACATAATAGGTGGAAGCTTCACTCATCATTTCTACTTGCTATGTGTAGCTGCAAACGAGTCTGGAAAATGTATCTCTGGTTAGACAAGTATGTTTGATCTGTAAGTCTACTATCAATACCATGGAAGAAAGGAGAATAAATCTTGCTAGATAATTATCAGTGTCTGCCACAGGACACTTATCACAGCTTGTAAATGATATATTTGTTCTATTAACCAGTCTTCTGGTCTTCCTATGAAATGACAAGCACAATAATGGTAAGCTACAGTCCTGTTTTATTTACTAAATATATCTTCTGCTCTTAATATTAATACTATTCCTGTCTTTTAGTAGGTGCTCAATTCATTGAATGACTGACTGAATGAAAAGATTTTATAAGGGAAAAAGAAGTTAAACAATTTACCTATTCCTGGAGTCTGGGTGACCATTATCCAGGAATGTTGAAAGATTTAGACCTTAGTTGGATGGTTTAACAAGATAGCTAGTAAGCTCTCTTCCAACTCTAAATTTCTATGATTCTTTGATGTAGGAAATCACAACATTCCAAATAAGATCATGAAGTGGCTTTGTGAAGGAATTAATAGATCAAGAGGAAATAGAAAATATACTTTCTATCTCCTTGGTTCTGTCGCATGGAACTCTTTGCCTCATACCATAACATCTCAAATTCTCATAGATTCCAATCACACATTAACATGGCAACTATTAACCTAAGATACTGGAAGACTGCAGCAAACTCGCTATGTACCTTTTTATAATGACACCTTTCCTGGACAGGAAAAGTAAATATGTCCTGGGTTAAAAGATTTCCTGTTTGGCTACTGACTATCTGGAAGAATAAAAGTAAACAAATATTGAGTAATGTTAACAAATGCCTTTTCCACATATTTTGTTTAATTATATTAAAAAGAAAGACAGGAAAAAAACACCAAATTTTGGGAAAGAGTAATCAGTGCAGATAAATTGATCATCAGCTGAATTCTCTGGTCAGCCAAGTATGAGTATTTATTACCCTTAATAACAAAAATATGCTTAAGATTCTTGTTTAAAATTTTTCTTCCATAAACTAATTCTACATCTTCTTTTATTTGTTTTCCAAGATATTGAGGACTTTGAAACCAAAACAAGAAGTACGGTGTCTGTTCGAGAAGGTCAAGGTGTGGTGCTTCTCTGTGGCCCACCGCCACATTTTGGAGGTATGGTGGGGGTAATTTGGGTCACACTGTTAATAGGACGTAGACACTTCAGGTTTGAGAAGCAATAATAGCCTTTCATCAAATCAAAGGAACCATGAAAGCTCTTCAAGTTCATCTGCTGCACCCAAACAATTTTACGTACAAATATTTTCTTTTAAAAATATTTATTTAAGCAGCCGCTCAAAAAATATGTCCTTAAGGAGATGGAGCACAGCACTGTACCGAGTGTGAGTGTGGGGCTTTGTAGTGAACACAGCTGTAACCAGGTGCAGTGACACACACACTTCATGACAAGGGGAAATTTATTTAACCATCTTTGAGGCTTGGTTTTCTCATCTGTAAAATAGAGATGCAAACTGATATTTATAATTTAGTGCTGTTGTAAATGTTAAATGAGCTGATGAATGTAAATCGATTAGTGTAATGAGTAGAACTTTACTCAAAAAAGGAAGTTAAAGTATTTATTTCATTTTTATTTTGGGGCTCTATGGAGAAGAAAATTCCAAGCAATGCTACTCTTGGCAACGTCACATTAACTATTGGAGGAGAGAGTTACCCCATTAATTGAAAACGCATTTTCGATATACCAAATTAATATATTCCCTAGCAATGGTGAAACTCAAACAGTAAATGCCTACCTCTACTTTAGAAGAAGGTTCAGATTGGATTGGTCAGTGAAGTAGCCTGTTGCCAGGGACCGAAACCACCTACTAGGGTTGTCCTCCTCTTGGATTTCTCAAATTTCAGAGGATTTGGTAAATTTAGTCACAATTTTTCAACTAAAAATGAAGCTGGAGGAGGTAGTGTGAAAACATCCTTGAAGTCATTTTATTTGGTATAATCCAACATCACACTAACTATGTTAAATAACAGCAAGGACTTACACAGCACAGGTCTAAGTACTTTAGATGTATTGCATTCTTAAAGCCTTACAATAACCTATGAGGGATAGACTAGTATAACTATGGTTTTATAGGTCCAGTACACTGAAGAGAGAGGTAGAGGGAGGTTAAGTAACTGGCCCAAGGTCATACAACTGGCAGGCAATGGAGCCAAGATTCAAATCCAGGAAGTCTCGCTCCCAGGTGCTTAGCTTTCAATCACCACTGCTTCTGTTATAGTTAACTCCCACTCTGAAATGGGAGAATTTTGAAAATATATAGGACATATGTTTAAAACTAAAATGCAAGCAACTTGTTTTCTAATATCAAACCAAATCTTATGCATGAGCCTTGAAAAACTTGAAAAGATTTTTCTGTCATTGTTTTTATTTTTATACACCCTCATGAAATGCCATTACAAAAAGAAAACTAATTCAAAGTTTACACTATCTTATTCGGTACTATTACAGAGTATTATGGCATTATGCTCAACTGAAATGACAGGTAGAGTTACAATGCTTTCAATGCTATCTTGAGATAAAATAATATTATTGCAAAACACCCAAAAATTGCTCAGGCTCTTTGATGGTGCTTATTTTTTAACCATATGGAAAGTTATTTTCTAGTACCATCATCTAAGATGATGAGATATGCAAAATTATATCTGTGAAGGAAGTCTATGTCATTTTATGCTCTGATGTCATTCAAAGATTCTTGACACTATTGAAAATTGTTTTCAACTTTGTTTACTCTAATCAGGAGTAATAGAAAAGTAAAATATTTGTAAATGAATCAGTTACATGAGCAAAAAATCAAAAAAGCAGCCAGGCAAGAGAATATGCTTTTCGAAAATTTTTTTTTTCCTTCTTCTATATCCAATCTCTCTAAAGGTTCTATATTTTCTCCCACACTTGGATGTCACAGAGAGATGCCCTAGGAATGTATTAATGGATGCCAATGGGCTTAACAGGGCAGGGAGGAGCAAATGTTGGCATGGCCAAATTATTTTTTAAGTCTCGTGTGAATATTAATATAGCTTCTCATAAAGAAAAGTACTACCAACTTCATAGTGATAGAAGGCCACAAAAGCTGAAATTTTTACATAAAATTTTGGACAATTTAGTCCTTCTGTTTTTTTCTACATAACCAGCCAGCAGCAATGAGTTTCACGAGTATTTCTGCAGCAAAGGAGAAATCATATTAAACTTGATATTATCAGAACATCCTGAGTGCTTTATACTTTCTAGTATATTCACAGAAATATATGCAAACTTTTTTTTTTAAGAAGGCAAATACATTTCAGTGTGTTTCATAAAAAAACCTCAGAGGAGAGTAAGAAAAATTACCAACATGGCTGAATCGCATAAGTTTACCCAACAAGGAATGGCTCCAGGTCTTAAAAACAAACTAAAAAATGTCTAGATGGATTTTCCATATAAATGATTGGTCACAACCAATGAAACAGAGTAATCAACATAAACTAAATGAACAGGCACTGTTATACAGCTGTCTTTTCTTCTAAATAAGCAAAAGGAGACCTGACTCCACTATAGGCCTTCTTGGGGATGCTTTCTGCAAATGCGCATGTGCGACCCCTCTAAAAAGAGACAGTTTATGAGCAAAGATTATTATATCAGAGAAGGCACCATACTGAAAAAGAAAAGGAACCCAGGCATTATTGCTAGAACACAACCCTGGACACTCCATCACTTCAAAAAAGTGACATTTGGAAGCCATTTTCTGTGGTCTCAGGGGCGAAATACATTCCCTCCTTTAATTCTGTTTCCTAACCTGAGACGAGTTCCATGATTGTAACTGAGTCTCTGTCCTTAGGGCCAGACTCAGCCCTTCTTTCCATCTTCCCACAAAATCCAGATCCAAAATATTTCAGAGAAATGTAGGTTTAACTGAAGTTTTATGGGGAGAACAGAGAGGACTGCAATGCACATCTGGTTAAAACTTTATTGAGATTCCACATCAATCATCTCCTTCCTTTCTCCTAAACTCTCCTCACTGACAGGCTATGACTTCCCCATCTCCTCTCACAATGCCTTCCATTATCTTTTACAATGCTGCTGCTCAGTTTGGATACCCATCTCAGAAAAATACAATTCTCCTTTAGCTTCTTAGTGCTTGGCAGAAACAAAATTTGGTAGTCAGCCAAATAAAAATAGTTTTATTCCACTGTGTCCCTAGAGGGCTCTAAGGTCAACTCCCTACACACAAGTTCATGTGACAGAAAGAGACAATATAATATTAATTTCACTCATTTATTGAGGGGACAAGGAAGGTATTGCTGAGTCTTCAGCTGAAATTTGAACTGTATGCAGAGAGGTCTTCCCAGCATGAATTCTCACTCACCTCAGGGGTGAGCTTTTGTTAAGTGTCTCAGCCACTTGTAACAAAGAGTATGGACAAATCATTTGCAATAGGACTGAAGGCAGAACTTCCTTTAAATTTTAGAATAAACATAAAACCCTTGAAGCCAGAGCTACGGGGTGAGTATGAAAATAAGCAGTCAATAGATCTCCATAAGCTCAGTGAGTCAGCCTAGCCTCATACAAAATATTATTTAGAAATGGCAGAATGAAGAAATGGTACATGTTTTCTAAAATAATTAAAATTACCTTCACTGTGAAATAATAGTTTCACCATATCTAAGTTAAAATATACTCTTTCCTTTATTGTCTGAATATAAAACTCTCAATCCTGGGCTCATAAAAATTATGAGTTTAAAATTTGCTTTAGAGGAAGTATTCTATTCCCTCTTCAGATCCAACTTTTAGGTTGGTAGAACAATTGAATTTATGCCAGTAGTTTGGATCATCCATGTCTGTAGCAGGAAGATAGCATTGTTTTCAGAGCCCAGTGTTTGTATTTGCGTCAATAAAGATGTTGACAATTCAACTTAGAGTGAAAATCATTCCAAGCAAAGGCTCAAAATTGTGGTGTAAAATAAAGAGGAAGATTATGTAGAGAAAAAGTGCTAAATTTTCATTCCTCTTCCTCCTAATCAGTGTGTTTGCTGTTTCTGGAGTAAATGAAGGTGCTGTTGACTTCGCGGATAGGTCAAATTGGCAACAAATATGTTACTCTGGGGCCCTTTGAATGTGTGAGAGGCAGACAGGTTCAATAGTTGCTTCTTAGTAATAATAATAATGATAATAACCTTCATTATTAAACTTGTACACTATATAGTCACTGAACAAATATTTATTGTATACTTAACTGTCACTCGTTTTTCTGCATTTTAGAGATACAGTGGAGAAAAGCAACAGAGTCCTTAGATCCATGAATATTAAAATAAACAAATGTAAAGCACAACAGACTGCAGTAAAAGCTAGGAGAAAAACAAAAGGGGATAGGAAATGGTAGGTGTTGCCATGGTATATTCTGAACTAAAAGAGGCATTCATTGCTATTCAAGAAAAGAACTAAAGAAGTGAGGGAGTAAGATATTGAGTAAAGACAGCTTAGACTGAGGAAATGGCATCATGTGCAAAGGACCTGTGGTGGAATTATGTCTAGCATATTGAAAAAGCAGCAAAGTGGTCAGTACAAGTGAAGTAAAATGAGCAAATAGGACAGTAGATGAGGATGCAAGGCCCTACTTTCAGACATTTTAGGGCCTTTGGATTTGGCCACCGGTGAGATTAAAATGTATTGGATGGTATTGTGCAGAAGGGTGACATTTGATTTTTAAAAATTTATTCTAGAGAATAGAGCACAGAAAGGCAAGAATATAAGCAGTTAAAAGGTGATTGTGATAATTCAGGTGAAAGATAATGGTGGCTTGGACCAAAATGAGAGCAGTAGACAGGTGGATAAGTAGAAACCTTCACTGTACATTTAGAGGCTATAATTAAAATAATTTCCTGAAAGACTGGATGTGGATTGTAAGAGAAAGAGAGGAGTAAAAGATAACTCCAAGAATTTTGGACTGAGCAACTAGAAAAATGGAGCCCCATTAATATGGATGGGGGTGAGAGAGGGGGAGCAGATTTTGGGACAAAGGAAATCAGGAATGTGTTTTAGAACATGTTACCTTTCAGACGGAAATTAGATATAAGAGTGAAAATTTTGAGTAGGCAGCTGGATTACATGTTCTAGGGCAAAAGATCTGGTTTGAAGAACTAAATTGGGAACTCACCATGTATAAGTCATATCTAACGCTACATGATTGGATCAGATAATGAGTATCTACTATGCATTGGACACTCAGCTCAGCATTTGGTATATTCCATTGCTTTGGGAAAAACACTCCCCAAACAGAAATTTCCTCCAAAATCCACAACAAACAACACAGAAGAGGATTTCTGTGACCAAATGTGGGTTTTTTCTCCAAACACTAAGCTGGGGACACCAGCTAGGTGTTATTAATTCAATTCTGATACTACCCGAAGATGGTGTTGGATCCCACAGGATGGGGACTCAGTCCCCAAAATGAGTCCCCCACTCCACCCCATCCCCCCCACCACCAGTAGCAAGTCTAGGTCTCCAGAGCTTCTGACTGACCAGTTTCAAGTTGGGGTTTCCATGACCTCCTTCCTCTTTGGGGTTGATTAATTTGCTGGCGTGGCTCACAGAACTCAGGGAAACACGTTTACCAATTTATTATAACAGATATTACAAAGGATATAGTTGAAGAGATGCATAGGGCGAGGTATGGGGGAAGGAGCATGGACCTTCTATGCCCACCCTGGGTGCGCCACACTCTGGGAACCCCCATTGGTTCAGCTCCCTGAACCAATCCTTTTGGTTTTCCTGGAGGCTTCATTACACAGGCATGATTGAAAACCATGTAGAAATGCGATTGGACAAAAAGCACATGATCTAAACCTAGCAAGGCTTGTCTGTTCAGATTCTTTCTGGCCTCTTTCTGTAGCATTCCTTCCTCCAGGGGGTGGGGCAGGACTCTCTCTGGAATGAGGGTGTTTTGACCCACAATGAGACTAGGGTCCTGCCTTGGGCAGGTGAAAAGGGGACAGGCAAAGGTCAGAGAGAGAGCGAAATTTTGTCTCCTGAGGATGCTCCTGAGGCCTAAAGTGCTCAACATTATAACAAGGACTGACTGGGAGTTACGAAATTCCATAGGAACCATGCATGAAAACCTGTATACAGAGAGATAGATAGATAGATAGAGACAGATATAGATATAGATAGATAGATATATCATAACACCACAACTCCTCAACTCGGTTAGCATTTTCAGAGAACATACCTCAATTTTGCAAATTGAGTAATCGTGTTAAAGATTTTAGTGTTAACTTGGCCAAAATCTTGCACCTGAAATTCAAGAGATCTTGTCTAAACTCCACTGAATTTATTCTACCGCCTGATTGTGTCTGGTATTATGTGGCCCAGAAGAGACCCTTAATATTTCTTCAATGAAGTCTACAAGAAGATGGGAGGAATTCTTTTCTATACTGGAGAATATGTAAACAGCACCCAGAGAGGTAGATTGACTTGCGTGAAATCAGTGTACAGTGTTAGAACCAGGAAGCTCGTAGTTCTTCCAGTATTCACAGCTGACAAAAATCAGCGCTCTAGAGAGTTTATTTCCCTAGGTTCCATGCCCCACATTCTCTCTCTCTACTTTCAGACACCATTCACTTCTAGTAAGCCTGTTTTACTGGCTTTCCAGCCCCACAAACAGAATTCTTCTGTTATGATCTGTTACCACTGCAAAAGCCAGGGCTTTTCCACATTGGTACTATTTGTGGTGGGGACAAGGTGCAGGGGTCATTCTTTGTGGTGAGGGACTGTCCTGTGCATAGTTAAGATGTTTACCAATCTCTCCAGCCTTTACTCATTAGATGCCGGTAACACCCCTTCCCCCAGTTATGAGGAAAAAATGTCTCTAGACATTGTCAAATATCTTCTAGAGGGCAAAATTATCCTTTGTTGAGAACCACTGCTACAACCCACCTCATTTACTGCTACAGCCCAATACATTTACTATGTCGAGCTCACCTATAGAGGATGGGAATAGGGAAGAAAAAGGGAAGTGTAGTCTTTGTATATTCTGACTTATTCAGGCTTCCTTAGAATCGGAATTTGCCCGGCAATTCACTCAGAAGCTCACTGTGTTTTCATTCCTTCTCCAGGTAGGATTGCCAGTGCACAATGAGTCCCAGAGTTCTTTGGAATTTAACAATAATAGGAGCTCAGGGGGATTTTACTTAGTGGTCATTTGCAGGCCATAAAGACTGCTGTCTCCATGATTTCATGCAAGAGGAGTGTAAATCAAAAAGGATCTAATAAAATCTATGTAGTCAGACAGTAATTATGAAATAAATGGGAACTCATATAGGAGTAGATTGTGAAGGTATCAGGAAGTTTTCTGTGTTGCCTCATAAACTTGCTCTGCACTAATATCAACGACTTCAACCTAGAAAAGGAATTATTTTTCTTGGATTAGGTCTTTGCCACTGAGCTAGTATAACCATGATTTACAGCCCTAGAACCAGTCACATTTAACCCTGTAGCACTGCACAAGGTTTGCAGTAAAGTACATGCATTCTGGAATATTCCAATGGGAGGATTTATCCACTAAATCTGAACACTATGCTTCAAATTCTTTACTCATTTATTTTCTACCACAATAAACACGCTACCCATTTTGAGATCTGTTGTACAGAGCCAATAGAAGTTTTCATTGTCAATTTTTGCCATTATTTTTCTCATTCACATGCAATATTTCCTCTCTAATAAAAATTACATCCCATATAATGGGTATAATTGCACATATCTTTTTTGTTTGTATTTTAAATATTACAGTACAAGATATAAGGCTGTAAAAGATGTCAAAACATAATCATGTTCTGCTGAAAATAGGATTTGTTGTATGCTTGAGAGAGCAGCAGATAGAGTCTTCAATTGCTTACCGCAGATCTGCCGTTTCTAATAATAATAAAATTGTAGAGGATGGTGTCATTGTGAAACTACAGAAAATGCTTCAGGACGGGCCGATTATCATTCAGCTCTAATGCTACCGCTGAATCATCACAGGGAAAATCATCACAACCATTAATAACCGATAAATGTCATAGATGGTGGAGAAAATATTTAAAGATTCAATGGTTTCAACCTAAGTGGCTCATGAATTATACATTTAATTAAGAAAAGCCAAATGGGAAGGTTTTTAAACTTCCAGTTTGGAGGTGTTTTTTTTTTTTTCTTTCCCTATTAAAAAATATACAAATTAAGCACAGCAGCGGCTGATGCTGGAACAAAATAGACAAAAAGCCCCCGCTGCAGGCTGGCTGTTTGGATGAACAGGAAATGACAGGGGAGAATGGAGCAGGCCATGGTGGGGGACCCACTGACAGGAGGGGCCTGTCTTCACCGGCGCAGAGATCTAGATCGTTTTCTGAGCTGCTGCTCACTCGCTTCCGCTCTGCTGCTTCACTCTTCAGATGCAAAGGTTGTGCTGGCAAATCTCACAAATCCCGAGCATTCGGGACATTCCGTGTTTGCATGAACTGAGAAACATCCTCTTCCCCAACACACCACCCAAAGGCAATTATACAAGGTGGCCACCATTCGCAACCCCGGTATTTCCCTTCCTAGTATGAACATACAGAGAAGACTGAGTTTTACCTTTGTATAAATGATTTCCAAAGTATGGTTGCAGACCCCCAGGATCAGCAATTTCCCCTGGGAGCTTATTAGCAATGCAAATGTCCTGGCTCCTCCCCAGACGTAATGAATGAGAAAATCTGAGGGTGGCGCCCAGCGGTTCCTGGGCTGACAAGAGCTACAGGCGATTCTGATGCACAGGGAAATTTCAGAACCACTGCTTTGCAGAAGCCCACTTTAGAGGGAAGAATTATTTCTCCAAGATTGTAAATCTGTTCCATTCCCTCCCAATATTAGCAATACACACTGGAGCAATTTTTTGTGTTGTTGAGACAGGGTATCACTCTGTCACTTGGGCTGGAGTGCAGTGGCACAATCATGGCTCATCGTAACTTCAAATTCCTGTGCTCAAGCTTCCTCTTGCCTCAGCTTCCTGAGTAGCTGGGACTACAGGTGCACACCACCATGCTTGGCTAATTTTCTTTTTTTTTTACTTTTATTTATATTTTTATAAATAGGGTCTTGCTATGTTGCCCAGGCTAGTCTCAAATCCCTGTCCTCAAGTGATTCTCCTGCTTCAACCTCCCAAAGCAGGGATCGGGGATTACATGGAGTAATTTAAAATGACAGATTAACCTATGAAATTCTTAGGAAATTTGCCACAGGTCAGGAAATGTTAATAGGGGAGAAAATGGGTGATAAGAAGAGTTTGTCTCAGAATGTGAGTAGGGTTGGCTAGGCAGAGAACTTGGGAGTTCGGAAGGAATGCTGAGAGTGAGAAAGAAGAGCCAAAGAGAGGAAACTGACATAGAAAAAGAGGATCAAGTGTAGATGCAGCACCATTTATTGAATAAGGATTCTTTTCCCCAGTGTGACTTTTTAACTTTTTAAAGTGAGCTAGTTTCACAAAATTTCCAACTTAACATGTTGAATTGATAAAGAAGGGCAAGGATTTATTGTATAAAAGGAAATTTGATTATTGACTTTAGTAAATTGTGGGCTGTAATTTTTGAAGATAAAATGTTCATCTATTGGTGCAAAATCAAAGGAGAGTTCCTGTAAGTATTTAATATGTCAACGAAAAAAAGACCAAATTCTGTAAAATAATTTTAAAGAGATTTACTCTGAGCCAGATTTGAGGACCATGACCCGGAGCCACGCCCAAGAGGCCTTGAGCAGTGGACTCGCAGAGGTTGGGTTACAGTTTGGTTTTGTACATTTCAGGGAGACAGGGGTTATAGGTAAAGTCATAAATCAATACGTGGGAGGGATACATTGGTTTGGCCCAAAAAGATGGGCCATCTCGAAGGGGGGAGGGCTTGCAGGTTATAGGTGGGTTTAAAGATTCTTTGGCTTGTAATTGGTTAAAGACATGAAGCTTTGTCTAAAGGCTTGAAATGTTTCAACATAAGGAGCTAATTTTCAGAGATAAGCAACTGGACATAGATTTGTTGTGTAAATTGAGGACCTGCAGGTTTGTCTTGCATACCCTTAGCCCTGTTAATGGGTTACAAAGGATGTCCCCAAGAAGGGAAGGGGGCATGATAAGGCATGTCTGACCTCCTTCCTCCTGGCAGGCAATTTAGTTTTAAGATATTTCTTTGGTGACAAGGGGGTCTATCTGTTCAGCCGGTGTGGGAGGGGAGCCTTAAAATTTTATTTTAGTTCACAATTCCCTCGTTTTGGCCAAGATCTGTCAGAGACAGCATCTATGGCCAAACTTTTATTTTGTCCCATCCGTTGCCAGGGTGGTGTGGCTACCTGTCCTGGGTCCATCCAGTCCCTCGGTGGGACCCTTGTGGCCAAGAGGACTGAAGAGCCAAAAGGGGGCTTACAGCCAATTAAATATTTCAGGTCAAACGGGACCGGAGGTAGACAGGCACTCATTAGCACTTTAAAATCTTCTAGAGGACGTAAGAATAAAATCCAAAATGTTAAAGGCAAGGCTACAAAACTAATTTATCTGTAAGTATTGAGCTACTATATTTTTGGGCTTAGTGGTAGTCTTATAGCTGTTAGATCTGGTTCCCCTTGGCCCCTGGAACAGAGAGGCAGAGTCACCGAGGCTGCAAATGGCAAAGGAGCTTATTGGCTACCTCGAGCTAGGGTCCAAGTCCCAGAGCACCAACGCAGTGGCCTCCCCTGTGAACCAGGACCCCGCCCTGGGGTGAAAGTGAAACTTTTATACTTTCTTTTGCACACGACACACCGGTGGCACACGACACGCAGGTTCCACACAACACGCTGGGCACACCATTCCCCCTCCCCCTTAGTCCATTGGTTCCTTTGAAAGTGGCAGATTGTTTTGACTCCTAATTGGGTGGCTCCAAGTCTTGGGATTTTCAATTTTCGCACCGGCGCCAGTTTTGGTCCGCGTTTTGGTTTCGGGGGAAACTGAAACGGCCTATTTCAGGAAATTCAGCTTGTCATGGAGTCACTCCTGCACTCAGTCCTATATTTAACAAACAACTAAAAGCAAGCACGGTTACAGAAGCAAATGGCATTAGTTACAATCAAAGAGAACACATTTTTCTAATCTCAAACAATTTGTTCCACACAAAACAAAGTATATTCTCCTACTATCAATTCCTATCTTTCAGTAACTCCCGATGTCCCTGTAAAGCTCAGTAATGAGGCTGCATTTTATAGAACTTACAGTACTCAGGAGGTATAAACTACAACGGCGCACCCTTCTCCCTTCCGCAGCCCCTCACCACCAGCCAACCCCTTAAGCCCAGCCCTGCCCGTCCCGCTAACAAAGCATGACTTTCCGCAGCTGTACGGCCGCTGCGGGGTCACCACTTCCCGCTCGAACTGACGACCAATCAGAAGGATGACATCGCAGAAAATGGCCAATCGCGATAGGAACGCCGGCTGAGGCCCCGCCCCAAAGCGACCAGAGCCAATGGCAGTCGCTCAGGAAGTGAACCAATCAGGACATGGCATGCTGCGTGGTGGGCCGTCCGTTGGGCGCGTGTGTTGGACTGAGAGGAAGTGAGGGCGGCCTGCAGCCGGGGGCGACGATCATGGTAAGCCGGGCGCCGACGGAGAGGAGCGGCCTAGAAGGGGCGGCCAGGGCCTGACGGACGCGGGGACGGTCCTCGAGCAGCGGAGCCACGTGGACTTGTGGACCTGCCCGGCAGGCCCGTGGCCGGAGCGAGCGAGCAAGTGGGGGCGGGGGGCGCAGGTGCAGCCCGCCCGCTTGCCCTCGCCTCGGCCAGCCTGGCGGTGACGAGGAGCCGGTCCCGACCTTCCTGCCCTTCACAACACCGGGTGTTGCGCTTAAACTCTCTCCAGTCCAGTTTGTCTCTACCATGCTCCCGAGGGCACTTACAAAAATAGGC